>CM056388.1:37858870-37873870 GCA_029718625.1 Synaphobranchus kaupii | reverse complement strand
CTAAAAGTTGACAAATTTACTTATTAATTAAAGTGAACGTCTGTTGTTGAAAGTATGGCTAAGCACCATGATATTATTCTCAAAAGATTCATGGTTTTATCCTCTTTTTAACAAGACCACATATGAATATGTTAGGTAGTAATTCAGCTCAGCTATTGAATCCCTCTACAAAATGGAAATGTCCTCCTGTGTATAACAACTGAGGTGATGGTTGTAGGTTCGTTTGATACCTCAGACCCTTGATGAGTTACAGCGATTTAGCCAACCATGTGTTCCACTATTCCCGTGTAATTTACAGCTTCATCTAGTCCCACCCCCCAATTCCCATGGAGATCCATTCAAATGCAGAGAGATTATAGTATCGCTTGTAAGAGTACCTGAAAATAAGATATCAAGAGTTTTTTTATGGTGTTGGGTCACAGACATCAGGACGTCATGGCATGCAAAGGATATGCAACCAAATATTAAATATGACGACTTTATTTACATTTATGTTAATTACTTTTGCTGCCCTAAACTGGGGGGGAGGACTATGTGACAAAATGCTACAATTGCTAAAGTAGAAATAGAATAAAATAGTTTCTCACATTATCAATGTCTTGACTGTATTTTTTGATCAATATAATGCTACCTTGGTGAATAAAAGTATCAATCTCTTTCAAAAACATAAAAATGTCTCCGTGATTCATAACTTTTGAACGGTAGTGTCATATATAGACTATGGCATATTAGTATCTTTCTGAGGATAGAGAGGAGAGTTTGGCCTGGGACTCTCCGGCCGACGGTAACTCTCTGTGGGACAAAGGCTTGCTGGAGGAGCTCTGAGATTCCGAGATCATGTGGGAGACCTCACCTGATTCTCCTCCTGATTCGGAGAGCACTAAAGTGGGCGGTGCGTTTCTTTTGTCAGCTAATGTACCTGTCGAGTATGTGGACCTCGCAGAGGTATTTAGCAAGCAACGCGCCACCACTTTGTGCCCCATAGGCCTTATGACTGTGCCATAGAGTTGTACCCAGGCACGGTCCCCCCCAGGGGTTCCCTGTATTCGTTATCGGCTCCCGAGAGTGTGGCCAAGAGGGAATACATCGAGGAGTCCCTAGTCAATGGCTATATTAGACCCTCCACCTCGCCTGCAGGTGCTGGCTTCTTTTTTGTTAAGAAGAAAGATGGGGGGCCGCTTATGAACTCCGCATTTGACCGCCTGCAGGGGGCGTTGGTATTTACAAAACTGGACCTTCGCAACACTTATAACCTGGTGCGCATGCGTGAGGGCGATGAGTGGAAGACGGCTTTTAATACACACAATGGACACTACGAGTACCGGGTGATCCATTCGGCCTCACTAGCGCCCCCTCTGTTTTTCAGGTGCTAGTGAACGATGTACTCAGAGAGATGCTGGAGAAATCGGTCTTCGTCTACCTTAACGATATTTAAATTTTCTCTCTACTCACATTGGTCATGTCAGGCAGGTCTTAGAAGCGCTCCTGAAGGCACGATTATTTGTTAAAGCGGAGAAGTATTCTCTTTTCATACTAACTTTCATACTTAAAATGGATCCTAAGAAAGTTTTGACGGTTAAGAACTAGCCGACTTTGTTATCTGTGAAACAGGTACAGCGCTTCCTGGGTTTCGCTAATCTTTATCGATGGTTTATCCATAATTTAGTACGGTAGCCACTCCCATCACAGCCCTCACCAAGAAAACATCACCTTCACGGTTCCGGTGGAACCCGAAGGCTGAGGCGGCTTTCACGGAGCTAAAGAAAAGATTTAGCTCCGAACCTATCCTCATAACTCCCAATCCCTCCCTCCCATTTGTGGTAGAGGTGGATGCCTCGGAGATAGGGATAAGCGCCATCTTGTCTCAGCATTCTCCGCTGGACTGCAAGATGCATCCATGCGCATATTTTTCTCTTGGCTTGACACCTGCTGAGAGAAATTATGATGTAGGAGACCTGGACCTGTTGGCGGTTAAATTGGCATTGGAGAAGTGGCGCCATTGGTTAGAGGGAGCTGAGCAATCCCTTCACGGTATGGATGGATCATAAAAATCTTGAATACGTTCAACAAGCCCGGGGGATTAGGTCCCGGGTTCTCCAATGGTGTCATTCCTCTCAGCTGGCAGCCCATCCAGGTGTCCACCAGAGGGATCGTCTGGGGTCGTCCCTTAGAGGGGGGGTCCTGTCACAGTTTCGCAGGATGCTGCCCCTTCTTGGCTTAGGTTGTCTTCGCAGCTTCAGTCCGGCGTCCTTGCTGTGTTTTTCCGCTACCCGGCACTCATGGCTTTCACCTGTTTAGGTGTTCCGCCGGCTATTTAAGCTCTGCATCTTCCGGTCTCTGCGCTTCCATGTTGTCATTGTTCTTTGCCACAAAGCCGGTAAAGGTATAGGTACGAGGTGACCACTTCACTTTATAGCTCTGCTTTAAAGTAATGTGGGACTTGCCTCTAGTTGCTTTAGAGTTCCTTGTAGGGTTTGTTTTCTCTTTTGCACTTTCTGTCCCTCGTCCTGGTTTCCCATTCTGTTCTCTCTATACCTTCTTTACCATTTTCTCTTTACCTCTTTATTTTAGTGCTCTCTCGCCCACTTCTCCTGGGTTGATTTTCTTTTGGCGATACGCCGGGAGTTTTTATTCCCATTTCTTTATTTTTTCTGTCCCGTTCGCGGACATCCTCTCCTATTTTGTGGTTATTCCACCTACGTGGATAACTTTAAGATTCCCCCTCAGTCGCGTCTGGTCCTCCGTACCTGACTCCCTTACAGGAACGAAAACCAGCATACACAGGGGGCCCCAGGACAGAGGTTGAGAACCACTGCCCTATATTCCCACTTCAAAATGATGCAAAAGTGAGTTTATGAGCCAAAACAGTTGATTTGTAGTTAAGTATATGATTATTTTATGATTTACAGCAGTGCACAATTTAGCCATTTTGGATAGATTTGGAGACAGTAAGGGACAACAGGGTGCACTGTCTACATTTTGCGTCATAGATCTTTAGTAGTTCTGCATATCACCATCAGATTTTTCAGACTTGTTGACAAGTAGACTATGATCCAGAAATAGTCTAGTTTTACATGTTTTATGTGTAGCTCTTAGTATTTCATTGCAAACTAAAGAAAAACATTTTTTGCATTTTTCCAAGATTTATTTGCATTTGTGGTGCTTTATTTTTACCTAAATTATGAAAATAGATCAAAAGTTTGTATTGTAAATGGAACTGTCTTGTTTCATTTAAGTCATTTTCCAAGTTTCCGTGATGCTCACACCTGGGGCCACATGTATAAACAGTGCTGAGCAGAAAAATGCCCTCATAAAGCCGCGTAAGCAAGTTTCCATGCAGAAATTCAGATGTATAATATAAGACGTGCTGTGAGAATCTGCGTACCTCTGCACACGATGGACACCATGCGTACAATTTTTGGAGTCTGTGTGATATGGTGACACTGTGACAGAAAGGCAGAGGTAGAAAATGCAAAACTTTTTTAAAGCACATTTCCAACTTTCACCCTGAGCGTTTTTTTATGCATTCTTTTACTCAGAGTTTTATACATGTGGCCCATGGAGTTATGAAGCCTTAAATAGAACACCCTGTAAATAGGTGAGAATTGACCAAATTTGGCATCTGCACGAAGGGGTTAATACAACAATCAATTAAAGAAGTTTTAAAATAATTTATTAAATAGCTGAATATCATGATAGTCTATACCTTCAACATTTTAAGAATAAAGCCGTGAAACAATGTAGTCCTTTCCACGTGTTTCCTTTAATATTTTAGCAATATAATGAGGACAGAAACCAACATTAGTAAATCATATAAATTGTTCAGATTTAAATTATTTCTGCTAACGGTAGAATTAACCATTCAAATGTTATTTGGTTGCGGTATTCTACACAACAAATGAATAACTCAGCAGGTATTTGGTGGTATTCTCATGGTTTGAATGATGATTAAGGAGTTCACAGCACCTCTGCTTCCTGAAGATGACATGCATACTGTATCATTTCATTCTGACGAGTGTTCGTTCTGGCTTCTGCCGCCACAAGTATTCTTTCATGCACTGTGGCGCCACATATTAATAAACCTATTATTTCACCTAATACAAGTTGCTCACCTCATTTCTATATAACATTAAAGCAAAATAAGCTGAAAATAAATGACCTTGGGCCAGAAAGATGATAGATGATTTAACAGTTTCTATATGATACTGCAACAATAGGACACCCTTTTTTTCCCCCGCCAAGTAATTTTATGGGCCTTAAACGGAAACCTCAGCATGAAGATTCAGCTACATAAATATTAAATATAGTTTTAAAAAGTGATCTCAGCTACTGCTATAGGACAAATTTGTGAAACCAAATGGTCTACATGATGTATTCGTGTGTTTTCATACCTGTATAGTGTTGGGAATCTATAAATTGATGAACCCAACTAGCATGAGTCCAGATACAGGTTTATCATAGCTTGCTGGAAGTAAGTGAAACTTTTCATCAAACTGCACGAGCACTGGAATCCAAATACAAACCTTTGTGTATTTAAGCCTTGGTAGATTAAAACTGTAGGCTATATTTGCAGCAAACACAAGTATATTTCACCTTGATCTGGCAATTCTTCACTGAAAAAAAAATTATGTTGAATTTACTTAAAAAAAAGTAGTGCATCATTTTTGCATACCCTCTTTGAAGTATATTGTACATATTATTTTCAGTAAACTTTACTTAAAAATCCCTTGCTGGCCATGCTCAAATTTATGCGTTTCACTGAACTGTCTTTACTTAAAAAATTTTAAGTTGTTGAAATTAAGTTGATGTGACCTATTTTTTTAAGTAAACTAAAGACAGTTCAGTGAAACTCATATATTTGATCATTGCCAGCAAGGGATTTTTAAGTAAAGTTTACTGAAAATAATATGTACAATATACTGAAAAGAGGGTATGCTAAATGATGCACTACTTTTTTAAACTAAATTCAACATATATTTTTTTCAGTGTTGTTTAAGCAAATAAAACCAGTGAAACAAAATTAATGAATGGACTCTTTAATTTTTTATTTGGATTACCAGGATTGAAGAAAATCATCTTGAATTGGCTACTCTATTTCCCTATGGTTTGCTATCCTCCTGTGCTACAGAGCTAACCAACTGAATTTTGCATGCTTGAAAAAAGTGCAACATTTAGATGGAGCCTTAAGCATGAAAAAGCAGGTATTTACAAAGTGACCTGACCAATGAATCACAAGCAGTAGGTGCCAGTCATTTTATTTCAACTCATTTTCATTGGCAGATACTTCCAGTCACTGTACCTCAGTTCAACAAGCAAGGTAGACTTTATTTAGACATGGCGCCAGATTAATCTGGTGAGTTTGATTGAATTGCAGTCAAAGTCATTTGATTGAATCTGAACCATTGTCTCCTACAGCACAGTGTTCCCCTCCATCACCATACTGGAGAATTTAATTTCCTGGGTTCAAAGAGAAGACAACCCCCTGGCTAGCCCACCGACTCACTTGTGATGTGTTCTGCCCCAGTAAAACTCCTCTCCAAGAACTGAAAATTAGTGCCACTATTCGTATGCCATTTGACTGGAGAAAGCTGCTCGCTGGCATGGCTGCTGACTCATCTGAAACAGAACAACAAAAATTAAATGGAAGTATTTTGATTTTTTAAGATAAAGGTTTTTTTGTTGTTGGCTTTTAGCCAGTGACTTACCTACGGGAGGTGCATTAAACTTAGCTAGAAAACCACCAGCTAGAGAGAATGTACATGTAATGAAAAGTAAAGATACAATCACGTCGCTATGTGTCATTGTAGCGATTCATGTCAGGAGACCTGCTAAACAAAGGGATCTCCATCTATTTGCATATTGGATGATGACACTCATGCTAAAGCTCACCCTGTTTGCTGTAACATTCACCTGTTCCCGTTTTAATCACACCGACTTTACTACTATGCACATGCTGCGGTTAATGTCACAACAGTCCACAGCAAATGTAATTATCAGGAGCTGACGTAAAAAACTGATGGGGAAGACGGTTCCACATGCTCAGTTTTACAATTTCCCTCGCAGCCCAGAATCTCACGGTCAGCTTGTTTACAAGTCCGGAAATGGATGGAGAGCACTTAATCAACAATTTTCAGAAACCATTATGTTTCCTCTAAAAAATGTATGAACTGCAAGACATCTCAGTGTCAGTCAAGGAGCTGCTTGCTCTCGGCAAGCGAGGGACGCAACAGAACTGTGCCAGAATAATTAGGCAGTGTCAATGCTGTGTTCCGAAGTATTCAGTCTAAGCATTATTTCATACAAACCAAAATATTCCGGTCTTGTCATAATTGATACGACAAAATGCGGCGGGCGAGGCGGTTTCTTCTGCCCTTTGATTAGCTATGGATTAATAAGACCTTTATGATCCTCTTACGGCGCCCCGTTTCCCGCTTAGGTTAGCGCGGTCTTATTATTAAAGAAATGAATTAGTGCCTGGAAATGTGTCATGCATATTACCCGGCAGCAGGAGGCACAACACGGTGGTCAGCTCCCCAAGAGCACTGTAAATCCTGACGCGCTCGCTAACTTGCTAACGCGGCCCTATTAAGGCTTAGATGATTTATCTCAAAACGCGTATTTGTGCTCAACAACGGGAAATTCCAGTTAATTCAAAACAATATAAATCACGGCCAATTACAGTATTTGAAAATGGTTTGGCAGCTGCGGAAATCGTGGTTGCTTTAAAGTGGTACTACCAAGCAGTTAGCGCTTGGTCAACCAGCTATCTCCCGTGCAGGAGCACGGGCAGGGCTGTTTTATACATAAACACAAGGGGCATGTCTTTGTGCTCTTGGCTTTGCGGAGGATATCTGTTGGTTTGGAAAACAGGTTCGAAACAGGTGCGTTGATGACAGTAGTTATTGGGTCTTGGATTCTTTATTTTTTCATTGGTGATAACAGAGCAGATAGAGACAAGGAACAACTTGTACTGTTGTTTCAAATCATCCCACAGAAAATACTCCGTCCTGTCAAAGATGTGCTCTCCTTGCAGTCTGTAGCCTATACTCTCAGAATGGTGTATTGCTCTTATAGGATGCAACCCTCCTCACATGCTCTGTTGGAGCCATTTATCTAATTAATTTGCACTGTCAATGCATACGTTTCCCCCCAGTTAATATTATTATTATTACTACTTTATTTCAAAGTTAAACTCTAATCTCACATGCGCTTATATAGTATAGTATTTTTGTCAAGGTCTGTCCTGCTCCCTAAAGTCAGCTGCAGATTGCTTGGTCCTGAGAGACCGGAATTTCCCAGATGCATTTGATGAAAGCCGGCGAAAAAAAAAACTGCTCCGCCCGTGGTCCCAGTTGGTTAAGTGCCTTCTGTTCATTACTGTGTCCTAGCGGAACGGTGCGGCCCTTATAAGGACATGCCTCCCAACTACTTAGGCTCATATTAAAAGCATGTTCATTAGATAGACGTCTTGTTAAAGAATAATTCCCCTAAAAATTGCCCTGAAAGGAAAGCAGTGGTAATGAGAGAGTTTGCATTTTTCTGTACCGTGCCGTAATCGCTTCATCTTTTCAGACATGTAGCGACTGCTCAGTGGCTTTGAGCTAAAGGCCTGCAGATCAAGGTTAAACATGCAGTATCCTAATGTGCGCACACGTAATGTACGCCCGTATCCTTCCTCTTCTCTATCCAGGACTAGAAGTAGAGCGCAAGCAAGCAAAATATACACCCGCTCGTTCCCTTCTGTGATCTGCCGACAAACAAATGTAATTGCCTTGCACTGTGCATTGGGCGAAACATCCAACCTCAAGTTATGCTTCCGTTTTTATAGCTAAGGCAAGGCATCTAGAGCCTTTTCTAGACTTATCAGTCAATTATTTATGAAGTGTAAAGTTTGTTATACTTTCCAAACAAAAAAAAATCTAACGTTATTTTCTTGTGAGTAATGACTGAGACGCTCCTTGTGGTAAAAATTTTTCTTGGCAAACTGCTTCTTGTCTCTGGCCCCGTCTGCTGAACAACACTCAATCCTTTTTTTTATTATCAATGCTAAAAAAAAAAAAAACCCTGCTGGAAAAAAAACCAACAGTGACCCGTCAATTTGTGCTGGGCCTCTCTTTCCCAGAGCGTGCGGAACAAAACATATTTTATGACATCTCTTGGACTTCACCCGGTGGCCCGCAGGAGATAAAACAATATGATGTCTTAATCCCTCTGTCATGCGAGGTATACACCATAAAGAAGCCGAACAAGCAAACACCACGCCAAAGGGCCGGGGGTTAAGCACACACTTTTGACCCCTGACCCCTGGACCGGCGCACCGCAGTCCGTTTAATTTGCTCCCTCTGTCCTGCCCTGTCCATCCCAAGCATTGGCCAGTAGCCCGAGCATTTTCCCACACTTAACAGAGGAGATTATTTTTGGCATTTTCAGATCAATGCACCCCCCTTCCCCTCCCCCAACTCCCCGTCGTAGCCCCATAAACCGGTCTCCCCTGAGCTCGGCAGTATGACTGAAGCTGGTCTACCTCAGAAGCTCGAGCCTGCGCTAGCCTTGCCACAGAGGTGGTCTCCCTGTCACTTTTGAAGATGACAATCCTACACGTGTCAGGCAGAACATTAACGTTAATAATCCACCGTAATCCTTTTTTTTCAGCTTTCTCATGTTCAGTTAAAGTAAATGAAGACGTAGCCTACCTTGGCCAGTATATTGCACCTGGAGTTGTCTGTTGTCTCCTGGGTTTTTTTCTCTTGTTCATTTATTTATTTTTCTTAAGGAAATGTACGCTGGTGCATAGTCGTGTCGTGTTTCACTCTCACAGTACACGATTTAATGTGATTTTGTCGCCACAGAGTTTCGACGTTCATGTTCCGGGAAAAGTTCCCATGTTTCTCTTACGGACCAGGTGGAACTAAGAGAAGGACGTGGTGGACAGCAGGTATATAAAACACACACAAGCACCATGTCGTCAGTGCAGCAAAACCAACAAAACAAAAAAAAAAGAAAAGTTGTTTATTTGTGGTTCTCAAGAAACAGCGCGGTGAGCCGCAGACGCCCGGGCCGGCATTTCATCGGCGCCCGGGGAGCTCTTCTACTTCAGCCTCGCTCTCCTCTCCTCTCCGTCCCTCTCCAGAGGCGGCAGACACCGTTTTAAAGCGGCCGCTGCTCCCCCCCCCCCCCCCCCCAGAGAAAAGCCCAGTATTTATTGACCGCTCTCCCCGTTCGCATCCGTCAGGCGGCCGGAAAAGTCGCCGGCGCTTTACAAGACCATCAGTTTCCGGCGGCGCCATCCATCACGCGGCGTTGGGAGGACGCGTTGCATTTCCCCGCCGCCGATGAATTATGCGGGGGTCAGCGAGCCCCCGGTCACGGCTGGTGACACAAACACGGGCCCCAGGGCGGCGGGCTCCTGTCTCCAGCTGTTCTTCCTCGTATGGATTCAGTGAACTGCTCAGAGCCGAGTGGCCCCCGCTCTTATTGATGGCTTCCTAAACCCCCCCCACGCCCCTGACCCCCGTCACTGCCGTGCATTTTCAGTCGCGAAAGTTAGGCGCGACAGTCGCGAAAGTTAGGCGCGATTCATCTTCATTTGCCTGCCAGCCAGCTGTGAGTTAGCCCGTATCTCCGAGTGCCAGGGAGACACCGCATGTGACTAATGGGTACAAGTGGGTTTATGAGAAGGGCGTTTTAGGGCTTGGGAGACTTTCTTGACTCGTGTTCTTCGGTGACACGAGGACTGTCATTTCTGCGCTCGCAGGCTTGGAAGGTGTCGTTGGTGGTGCTACGTCTTATTTCATAAACAGGATTACAGTGCACAACTGTGTTCCACGGTATTTTTTGAAGTGTGAGGACTAGTGAAACTGTTAGGCTAAGTGTTGTGTGATTTTTGACTGGACGGATTGCCATCAGTTTACTGTACAGTTGCATTTTAACCGGTCCATTGTGCTGATGTTTCTTGCTGTATTTAACTTGAAGGTCCCCTATATTTAACTTGAATTTGTATTTATTTTGGACTTGGACCATGGGAAAGAGGGGTTTTTATAATCCTGCAAAACAAGATAAGGCGCTATTGTGGTTGTTATTTATTTATGTATTTATTATTTTCAAAATTGTCATCACCCATCACAAACTGAGACCCTGCGGCCTGAGTTTCTAACTTACTGTTCCTTATTTATGGACTATTATTGGGCACATAGGATTGTTCTCTGAAAAAGGTAATTTTATTACTACATAATTTAAATGTATATCAAAATGACTTTAGATTAATTGTAAGTGCATCCCAAGCAAACTGTTTCCCTGGGGTTGGCTTTACTCGTGGAACAACCACAGATGTCCTTCGATATTAATCAGCAGCAGGAATAGACGTTTGATTAAATTCACTGGGTGTAGCCAGATTTTAATTTTTTTCTATTTTATTAATATTTTTTAGGTGGATATAATTGCGAGTATTTAACAGTACACCTCTCGTCGTAGTCAAGTGCCATGTCGGTGCCGAGAAAGAACAACAAAATTAGCTGGACATCTGAAATGGAGATTAGTACGGATTAACTCCATGGTTTATGCAACTGTTAACTGGAAACGGGTTTTCTGGCCCTACTGCTACTTTTTTCTCTCGTTCACACAAATTAAACAGTAGCCTATCACTTGCGAAATTAAGTTATTGCACTGTTTAGGGCCCTACTTGTTGAAATAAACACATCTTAATATAATTTTAGTAATTACATTTACTAAAGTTCCCTGTGTTCTGGGGATTACGTCCGCACACTCAATTTGAAGAAAGGAAGATCTTTTCAAAGAGAATTATCAAAATATTGCGGGGAGTTTTCTAGTTAAGGTTGCATATAATTAAGAAAGAAATAATGAATAAAGAAAAATCCATCGTATTCGACAACCGCAATATAAAAACTAATTCCTATCTATTTTCTATATTTCTAGGCACTATACGCTTTTTTGGAACTTCCGTGAGTCAGGGGAAGTGTGCAAACTCGCCTGCTTTTAACCCCGTACTTTTGAACTCCACGCATCTTCTACTGGGCAAAAATGTGGACCTATTTTCAATGCGCAGTGCTTATCTGTGGGTCATGTTTGTTTTTGTAAAATTCCATGCTTTTGTGTCTTGTAAAAGACCATATTTTAAATGGGACTTCGCAGCATTCGACATGGGACAGGCTGCGGAATAGAATATGAATTTTTGAACAAAACTGCCAGCGATTCGTAAACTGTTTTAATCTACAGCATCCGCAAGCCCAAACGAAAACCTATATATTTAGTGGCATTTTCAACGTTTAAAAATAAATATCTTTATAGTGCCTGTCACCACCTGATGGCCAAATAATGGTAATTGCGCCTCATATAGTAACATTTTCTTGCACACTGATACACAACCATATTGTTATTCTATTTTTAAGGCAGGACCAGAAAAACCTGTCAAAGGTGGCTTTACGGGTGTAAATGTGATCACCGACCACTACACACGAACGAACCCTCTTGTTGAACTCGACACTGTCGGTTAGATGCGATTCTGAGTTAATGGCTATAACCTACACTAAATGTGTGCAACCTCGTAGTTTTATTTGAGGAAAATTGAGCACAGTTTTAGTGAAGAGCGGCGCCTTCTTTATTTACTCTCAGTCATGCTTTAATGTAAACAAACCGTCCGCTTTAGTAGTGGTGACAATTATCTGAGTGTCAGCATGTCCCTCAAGTGCCTAGAACAGCTGGGAGACATGGAGCCAGTTAGGCTTCCCTGACTGGATGCCGCCCCATTTAGAAAACAGTTATAACATAATCTTCTGAAAGTCGGGCAAGGTTCTTCTGGCGCCATAGGGCTACCGATGGAAGACGTCTTTTAAGTTGATTATCGTTGGTCGTCCTCGTACCCCGGCTGTCATTAATACCAATTACACATTCACATATAGGCTACAAGGACCCAGTTAATCGACATATAATGAGGGAAGAACATTTTTGAGAAACACGAGACAACGCTGAAAATAAAGAGCATTCTTCTCACATTTGCTGCTTAATCGTTTGTGGGATCAGTGGAAACGGACGTCTTTTGACACAAAAAAAACTAATCAATCTCGCACTCTCTAATTGATTTTTAATGAACTCTTTCTCCGCCTTAATTATCGCCTCGGGACTAGAAGTGAAAAATCTTGCACTGTTAGTGTCTTCTGCTGCTCCCGTTTATATGTGGCAGAAAACTTCCCCTCCCTTAGACACAAAGGTAGTTTGATCAGACAGGAATAGACCCCTTCTTTTATTCGCCGTACGAATTTATGCTCGATTGCGATATCGTTTACACTTGATGTATTGTAGAAATGATTGCCTAATTTATGTGATTAGCGAATTAGCTGCAATTCCAGCATATGTTGAAAATGCCCAGAAGGCTTTCTGTTCTCAGGTACTTATTTTGATGTCACCGAGACAGCAGCTAATTAATTTTACATGCATATTCATTCTGGATCTATCCAGTCGCCTCCCTTTGTGAGAGAAAATCTAATATTTATCTTAATAACCTTTTTGAAAAAGGTAATTTAATCTTTTGGTCGAGGTTGACTTGTAGCCAATTGTAATGCCATATAATGCAATTCTATTGTAGCCTATAGCACTAGTAAGTATAGGCCTATAATATATGGTCACTAGTAATAGTTGGCTCCTGGGTACTCACACGGCGGCCTTTGTCAACCACACACACTTAAAAGGTATTATTGAATTTTCATTCGTTCATACAAAATCATAAAGCTTACATTTTTTTCGCAATTAAAAATACGTATAAATAATAGGAGAAATTGCCCCCCCAATGCCGTATGTAGCCATTTGTTTTCGGTTAAGGCGGATGATGAAAGAGTTGGCAACATTTTGACATGATCTTCTTATTGTATTGAAACTAAGGAGAATAACTGTAAAGCTACAGTGTGTGAGCGTGTGTAATGACGTTTAATGATAATATTGTAAAATGTCCACTAAGTCAGATGCAGTGGCGAAAGCCCTCCCTCCCCCTTTAATTCTGCAGAGCGCTAAAGGGCTTTAAGCACCGTAATGAGATCTCTCTGTCTGCTAATTAATTGACACTCTCCTGAATATTCATATGCGTTATCACCAATACGTTTCCTAATTGCACTGTCGAAGCTGATCTCAGAGGAGAGGAAACAGCCACAGACTTCATTAATGTCGGTCTGATTCAGCACAGCGAGATGAGTCACGTGCGAACCTGTAAGAAAATACCTGGATGTGATCTTTTCTGAATGAGAGCAGCCTCCAATGATGCTGCTTCATTCCCGGAAACGCGCTGTAAATCAACCAATGAAATCAGACGAAGACAAGTACTCTGATGATATAATCAAAACGCGATCTTGTTGGGGACACCCTCTCTCCCCCAGCAGTTGGTGTAGATGTTTGTTGATAACTTTAGTTTATTTCTCTGCGACTATTGTGAAGAACTAAGAGCTCATTCTAGAAGGGCATCAAACCGGAGGTTTTGCCCTTCATTGATGTAAAAAACTATCAACTTGAAATTATATATTTTATTATAACCCAGCTGCTGTGGCAAATCTAATAGACTTCTAGATTAGTTGTAACAACAGCAATAATAATAACATTAATAATAATAGTAATAAATAGTAATATGCATGCTTATTGGTCATGTACATATTGTAAAACCATTAGTATCGTGCTTATAGTGGATTTGAGTTTATTTAAAGGTTTATTAGAGTTTATTTAAAGGTTTTAATTGCGTATTTATACAAATGTTTGCATTAACAATGTAAATTACACCGCCAGCAGTTGCAATTTGTTTATTCATTAGTTCTTTAAAAAATCTACATTGCCTCAAGATACAGCGAACTAATAATGCGGTGAAATACACATTCAGTTTACTGCGAGCACAGCGGGGCTCAGGGCTCAATAACAAGGTGCCATCAACAGATTGAAAGAACACAGCAGAACACTCCACGCGAGGTCACGGGCCAGCGACAAAGAGGAACGCGGTGTTTACGCACGCGGGTTGAATACTGTTGCTCACTTCCACAGGTAACCTTAAATAGGTGTGGGTATACAAAAATTGCTTGAACCACCACGATAGTAATTGTCCGATACAAGCATTCCGCGGCTTGTGTAGGCTAACAATTGTATATTGAACTACTGCATTTTTACACTGAAGTTTCACTCAACTCATTTGTCACCTTCCCTTAAATATGTAAATGTAAGGTATTCAACATATCTTTTTGAAAAATAGTATTTTAAATATGTTCATATATATCGTAATGTTTTATGTATATAGAGAATATTATAACATTTTTATAACACCCTTTAAAGTCAGGAGAATATTTAATTGGTTAACTAATTTGTATAGAATCGGCCAGTTGCAATGTAGAAACATCAGGCTGTGTCGGCTACATATTTTCTTACATTAGGCTACTCTGTGAGACGTTTATTGTATAGTTGACATGAAATTGGAATCATTTGAGAAACGTATTTAATAAAATCAGGGATCGTCTGTTCTTTTTATAGAATCCGACATTATTTTGTTTCGTTGATTACTTTGCTATTTAAGATTTTTAGGCAGTAGCACTTATCTGGATTTACAGAACAGTAACGTTTAGCATTATCGCTGAATGTAACCTATATTATCCTAGCTTTCAAACCTCATTCGTTTACAAGCATAATTCAATTTTACTCATTTTTATTATTATTGTTTGTTGATTATTATCAGTTATTGTCCATTTATCAGAATTTATTCAATGTCTGTTATTTGTTTGTGACTCACACACACAGACAGACGTTTTCCCGTGTATTCGTTGGAGTTTATTGCCGGTGACCAACACATGTTGATTCAGGTTTATCTGCAGAATATATTTCCATTTATTTTGCTCGCCTGATATTCTTTGAGAGAACATATGTTATAATATGGAGTCCCACATTATAATTTTGATATTCAAAATATAAGTAAATTGTGTATATTGTGACTGCTCGTAGGCCTAGTCTATTTCATAATTCTAATTT
>CM056388.1:37766302-37858370 GCA_029718625.1 Synaphobranchus kaupii | reverse complement strand
GCGCTGCCTGCGTCACCAAATTGTGCCAGACTGCTTTTCTACACACGCGATGGAACTACAGCACTGAGCCAGGCAGCACACACTTAGTCAACGGTAAACACGGTTGCAAAACATTGTCAGCTGTCACCTAAGCAAACCGCAGTGATCTGACTCATATCGTTTCACTCGAACACCCTCCCTCCACAAAGAGGCAGGTTTATCGTATCATTGCGGGCAGACTCGCCAAAAAGCTTGCTTTTATCGAGGCTATTTTTTTAAACTTTGTACAGTATATACACATACCGATAACATTAAGGGCTCACTGTTACATCACAGTTTCCTTGAATACAATTCAGAGATTAACGGGACAAAGGACAACTGTTAAGTTTTTTTCTTTATGCAGGGACACTGTTTTTGGCACACCTTGCTCACCTCAGCAATTTAGCCAATTCATTTTAGCTGTAACGTCATTTTAAAATAGTGTGGGGTTCGCTCACCAACACCGTGGTTAAAATAAGAGAACGTTTGTCTCTTAGTGCACCACAATCACATTCAAACTGGAATACCTCGTCACAATCACAATCCTCTGACGTTTAAAATTCGTCCAAGGAAACACAACGCAGCCACGGTTCTATTTAAAACCCTGGCTCCAGCATTCACCAGACTGCTGCTCTCATCTAGCCTTTCTGTGGAGTGCCACACCACGCACATACATGGCCTCATGTTAACTTTGTTCCTTCCTGCATTTCCCCCCCAGCTTTGAGCGGAGCAGCAGATTGGAAAAGCCCGCACTGAGCTGGAGTTGCCTCGAGTTGGCTCAGTCCTCAGGGAGAGGGAAAGGGTGAAGGTGGGCTGAATAGTGATTGCTGGGTTCAGCGGCAGGACTATAGGGTGGGGAAGTGTGGGTTCTCTCTGACAATTGGGCCACGCACAATGTTAGGTACATTCATTCCCCTACCCTGGTACAGAGGTAGGAATTTTAATGCTTTATGGAGCATGCGCCACCTGCATAAACGCCACGTTCGCCACAGAAAACGTCAGTTGAGAGAATGGTGCGAACATGAGAATTGCAGCCCGATGGCTAGCGGAGGCGCACCAGGACAATGTGGCTAAAACAGAGCTGCCATGCTGAAGTATGCTGATACTTAAGATGGTAGACTTCCAGGTGACTATGACTTAGCAGCTTGAAGAGACTACACAAATAAACAAAGCTTTGAGGGGCTGTTTGACTCTCTGCATTGCTGCTTTAACGTATTGTTGTGCAAAACCCTGATGACTGAGACTTCATGGGCAGAAATTCCAACAGCAAGGCTGGAGACAGACAGACAGACAGACAGAAACAGAGAATTGGATCAGTCTCTTTGTTACAAGGCTGGCACTGACACGCCACACATTAGAACGCCTCTTTTTCTTGGAAAAGTGCTGACGTGACACAGGAATGTACAAGAGCAGCGACCCGGTTTTGGCAGACAACTCCGGCATGACAAGGTTAAGACACAGGTCAATACGCATCTCGTCGTGTTAACAGTTTTTTTTTTTTAGAGCCTTTCTCTGTTGAAATTTGATGTTGCATGCGAGCTGTGGTCAGATAAAAGGAACAAAGAATGAGAGTGTACACATGACAGAACCACAGTCCAGGCAGCCCCAGCAATCAAACATCGGTCACGTGCTCTTTTACCAAATGATGTTTTAGTAAACATTTTCCCCCTCCCTGAGAACTATGGGGTTTGTCTTTTGAAAGCAGAACACAAACCAAGGGCAAAGCTAACGGCGGAAACGGGAACATCTGCAGCGCATTGCACATCACCGACATCATTTTAGCGAATGAACAGGAGGAGAAACCGAACAAAACTTCCACAATGAGCTTGTTGAAGCACAGCTCACGTTTTAATGAATTAGTGAGTGGGCTGTTGCGTAGGACGTGGGAAAGACCTTTCGTTGAAATGATATGAAGGCGGCGAGAGGAACGTAGGCTGGCTTTTATATGAAGAAGCAGCTCATGAACAATGCCACTGCCGGGGGGCTGGGGAGGAGGGGCTGTTGTTCCAGCATGTGAGTCACGCCGCTGAAGAACAGCGTCAACTGCCAGCTCCCATAATGCCCTGGCCCGTCTGTGACACGCCCATCCCAACCACACCTCCGCAAGGGGCGTATCTTCAGCAGACATGTAACATCAAATTCATATAGCAGGGTATTGCTCATAATTTGAATGAAGTACGTACCTTGGGGACAACAGCAGTGACCATCCAAGGGGCACAAACTGGTAACCATTTAGTTTCCATTTTAGTTCCCTCAACATTAGAAAACACATCCACTGCCTGTTGAATATACTACAGTCTTTTTCAGGGTAACCAAATGATTAATTTATTCAGCTGGATAATTATCAAAGCGATTTGGCAGCTGAGTGCCCTGCCTGGGTGGGGATGGGGGTAAAGTGGCGGTCCCCCTTCCTGCATTCAAACATGCACCCCCCCCTTATTTCAAACCTAGTTCCACTGTGCCATAGTGCACACAGCCGACCCCGCTGTCAGGGCACAGTCTCTCCTGCTCAGTCAGGGCCCGTCTCACACGCCACTACCAGACGACGGGGCACCATGCAAATTACAGTCCGACGCAGACACACCCACCCACAATTACCAGGCAGGAATGAACCCCTTAATAGGGCATGGAGTACGCCAACAGCTGGGGCAGGAAGTCTCAACCGTCTTCACTACAGACATTTGAATCAATGAGTTTTGCATCAAAGATGAGTGACTGTAGTGTTACTCAGACAGGAAGGAGGACGAGGGGCAGCGCTGTACATACTGAGATCACCTCTGGCTCTTTTTCTCTTGTCTTTAGTTGTTCTCTAGCCATAATCACAGAGGAGGTGAGTAATTGCTCTGTCATAAAACCGCAGAGAGAAGTTTTGTACAATGCCCAAACACTACCACCGCTTCACACACACTATAGGCGTATGGAAATGTGGATCAACTGAAGTCATGTGACCGAGATTCAATCTCGTGCACACAAAGGGGCTGTGGGCGTGTACAATAAACTGCCAAAATACTCTTTAAAAAAAAAAGGAGTCACTGAGTCACCAGGAAAATTCCAGAGGGATTGCAGATGGGGATTTTGGGTCACGTGTAAGTCATGAATAACATGGGCCACACAAAGCTATGACTACCCCCCCAATTCACCAGTGTGTGGGGAGATAGAGTATTATTAGCGTAGGAACAGCAGCAGACTTTCCCCACGCCGCCTTCCTTGCTTAATAAACATATTCATTGGAATTATAATCGTCATCATACATCTACCATTACCCGCAAAGCGAGGATTAAAGGTTCATTTATGTCTGTTTTCAGATAGCGGTCTACAGGAAGCCGGATGCAATAAAATGCATTTACTCTTTTTTTTTTCAACATTCATGCAAGAAACACGTTTCGTGCCACGTTTAACAAAACGTACACGTGTTAGCAGTGTTAAAGAGGGAATCCTGGCTAACAAAGGTGCTATTTGACAATGTCGTCAGGTGCCCACATTTGCTGACCAATTAGGGGAAGGTGACATAAACGACGGAAGGGTGAAGTAACCCTGTCCAATTTGGTCCATAAAATGACCCGACAGGCCACAGGTTGTTCCCAGACAGAGATAATGACAGGTCTGAGCAGAGTCTCTTCAAAATGGGAGCGCTCTAGGGACCGCCGCCACACGCCCCTTCTCTGCGGTGTGTCTCTTTACGTCTGTCTGTGTCAGGGGCCCCCCTTCGCACCTGGCCCCAGCGTAGCACCCCCAGGCGGGGGACTCCTTCTGCATCTGCGGAACCAAGAGGTCGGAATTTACAGTAAATATCTTCTAGTCGCCAGCGGCAACTATGCAAAAATGCAACAAAACAGGTTTACTCTGAACGCACATGTTTTTCAGAGATTTGAGAAGCATGGGGACCAGAATCCACACTCGAAAGGGCAAGAGAGGATTAAAAACAGCAAGCAGCATTTCCTGTTTTTGTACTGTAAGACCCAGTCGCAATTGGCGATATGCCTACACGCTAACAACTCCAAATGGCCTCTCCATTCTTCCAACCAGAATGGGGAAATACCCAATGCTCTTCCTGTCAAAGTTACATGTACATGCCATATAGCACAATATAGTACTGCTGCTAAGTGCTGCACACCATAGTACACAAAACCGATGTGGAGAAAAATCACAGAGCAAGGGTAATAATCATCGGTGTACTCCTCCCATGTGGACGAAACATCAGCGAAAAAGATAATGTTGTTGACCCTAAGTAGCCTGAGCTGGTACAGCATGTTTGTTCCCACTGAAGCTGAGCCAATTACCCCCTGCTCTCCCAGTTCAGCAGGGGCTACAATAAGGCCCGGTTGCCACTCACCATCTGTGCTTTTGGATTAGCCCAACCTAGCTGGCTAATTAAAATGGCCGCCGATAAGGCCTCGCCAGTAAAGCTGAGGTAGCTATCATCAGCAGGATTATATGGATTTTAGCCGACCGTTCTCCTCTGACCGCCATGGTGACAGGGCCTGCCTCACTCGTGGCCCCTCATGTGGGGCCGAACCAAGCCGGTGCCACCGCCAAGATGGAGACACCTCTTCCCCTTGTTTTCCTCATAATTTACGAGAGCTCCAGAGGAGTGCCATGAGCTCTCGTGATTGGACGCCCCTCCCACAGGGCTTCGGGTTTCGGCATAACAGATGGGCTGTGAGCGGTCGGGCTGTAGATTATATTCAGAATGTGCACTCACCTGCATTCATCGATCTCCCTCTAGGATCTGTCTGAGGAGCAGACAGATCCTAGAGAAAGCTGAAGCTTTTCCACCCTGGCGGAAAGGAGGAGGGGAGAGGACGGCCTCTTTGAAACGTGGCACACGGATCCCACACGTTTAAATCACAAAACTGCGACTCCAACCGGCCAAAATTATTGAAAATGTATTAACATGTCCGAGACACAGCGGAAACCATTTTAGTTTATAGTCACTTATATTGCTGGAGCAGGTTAAAGGTTCGACCGGAATTTACACAGCTGGTGTGACTGTGACCAGAGTCTGTAAGGAGGATTGTGGAATCCCCACCTGGGAAAACGTGACCTTTGGCATCGTTCCAGGAGACAGTGCAATATGGAATTCAATATGGATTTTTGAAACTGATGCCAAACTGTTATGATGTAAATGAAACGAACACGTCTCAGGTAGCTGAAGCACAGAGCTAATGTTTCGCCACTGCCCTGCGTTGAGGTGCAATGATGAAGGGCATTTAAATAACGGCGGTGGTGCATGAATCACCAGCTCGATTTAAGGAAGTGAATCTCAGATGTGGTGGTGCCATGGAGAAACGCATGAATCTGCATTTTGCTTTTTTTATTCTTCAAATAAATGTTTATATCTTTACAGCTTAACAATACCCTCGAAACCCCATGAGTCAGACGTGAAGCTCATGTGATAAACAGCAATTGGCACCACACCCCCAGTTTTGTGTGGGACCGTTGCTGTTGTCTGTACAGAGCAGCAGCCCTGCCAAAGAGCACGGACCTTACACAGAGCCTGTACAGTAACCGAGCTCCGCACTCCTAATTATACGTTTCATAAGCGTGTTTAACAACCTCTACCTCTCCATCAATCCCCCCAAACAATGCAGGCTTTCATTATTTCAAATCTGTGTTTATGCTGCGTATACCATTGCAGTTGACAATTAGCACACCCCTCAACATGTCTGGAAAATATTAGTGAGCGAAAGAAAAAAAAAAAAAACCCTGAATCGGTCAGATATTTCAGGCTATGAATGGAACTTGGGACAGGATTGTCTAAAACTCTCTATTTTAAAGTACATCTAAGGCAGTTACCTGACAAAATACGAGCGATTTAACGTCTAATTACAATTTCTCACACATGTTAAACTGGAGCCTGGGATGTATTTAAAGCACACTGGGCGCCTTTTAGCACCAGTCGACATTTAAAAACATGGACTACAAATGTATGACAAAATACACCGATACAATCAAAGAAGGAAAATTCACAAGGCAGCTGTTTAACAATTTGCCACATTTTCGGAAAAAGGAGCCTAGACAGACCTCAGATATACAAAATGAAAGGACAATCCCATGAATTCCTCCGTGGGCGAAGCTAGAGCTGATTCCACGCCGCCCCACAGGTCTGCTGACCACAGTAAGCCACGGGCAGGATTCCACGCCAGCTTGCGTGGCACATCAATCCCCAGTTCTTTAATAGGACGTGTCACACAGCAGCCGCCCAGGAACACCGCTACATTCACGCTGAGTATCGGCTTAGAGTGTTTGAGGCCTGTAGTAAATGTTTGCCGTGCTTATAAAAATAATTGGGACACAATGCCAGGGATCCTCAGCATGTTGTTGACACTCCAGAGTGTCTGTTCATTTTCAACAACTGAATATGAGGCTTCTCTTCATAGGGTTTTAAGGACCAAATATTAAATGATGCTAACGGTTTGCTTAGCTTATCGTTTCCCTTCCCTCTTGTTCTGAAACTCCGGCTGGGATTCAATCAACCTTTTTTTTTGTTAAATTTGATGAACAAAGTTATTATTTTGTTTGTACAGTTTGCCAAATTCAGTGGTCACGCACACTATCTCACCAAATTGAGTTTGTGAAGATAAAGCGCAACGCTTGCTTTAAGGAAAAATTAAAGTTGATTGAATACAGGCCTCTGACTTGCCACTTATTATTTATTTATAAGGCTCACCCTATATAGCCTCTGATTCATCTTGCTATGTATTCTGATGAAATCCACAAGCCTGGCCAAAGCATCAAGCCTTTACACCATTAACAATTTTGACTTTACAAGACTTTTATTTTTTTGCACCTGTGTATTTTTGCACCTGTGTGTTCTTTAGTTCGATTTTGCACATCCTGCTGTGGAATGAGCGTAATTTATTCCAGTTTTATGACGGTTTTCTTACTGATAAAACATTTAAGAAAACCATTCAATTGTTATTAAAAAAAAGCTTTATAGATAAAGCCATCCACCGTGGGGTTCACAGTTGGAGAGCCAACTGAAAGTCTGGTGCTTATACAAAGGCGCATATATAACGGCAATAACATGCCCAACATCTTCTTTGTCAGACTCTCTTTTTTTCTTTTCTTTCTGTGGTTGTTAAAGTCAAAGGCATCTTAGGAAGTTTTGTTTTCTACTGAAAAGAGCTTTAAAGTGATACTGCAGTCAAAAACCGACTTTTCCCGTTGAAAACCTATGTTTTGAGTTAGATTATGACCATACACAACTGTTTATGTCCGAAAATTTAACGTTTAGTCAAAATGGTTTTATCTGAGTTTTTGTGTAGACTTACCAATATGCTGGCTTCCGGGGATTCGTGACGTCACGAGATCCTTAACATAAAAATGGGTGGACTTGAGGTGGTCCTAGGGGTGGGTCTTGGCTGGGCACGTGGTATAAAAGCAGAGAACGACGATTTTTTTTTTTTTCCTTCTGAGACTGGGAGACCCTTGTACTGCTAATTAGCTAGTTCAAGTTCAAATGCGAATTGCTTTGTATTATTGCTAACGTTAATATTACGACTTATATCGAGCTACAGTTATTCATATACGACGTCTTACTACTTGGTATCTTTAGCTAACTTGCCTGCATTATGCCAAGGAGTCAGAGATGTATCGTTCCCTCGGCGCAAGGCCACCGGCTCTGCTAGCTTTCATAATCTGCCGAGAGACCCAGCGCTACTTAGCCAGTGGCTTCAAGCTATCGGTGTAGAGCACGCGGACTTGCCGAAGAAAGCCCTAGTGTGCAAAGCGCACTTCACACCGGACTGCTACCACAATTTAACTGGCTTTTTGAGATGGGCTTCTATAAAACTCTGTCGCTGAAGCCAGGTGCCATCCCAACAGTGATGGATGTAATTTTGTAATCATTACATCAGCTAAGTAAAACAGCTAAGTACAATATACCTATTACATTGTATTTGTGACATTGTGTAATTGCACATGTATTGGCCACTATTATACAGTTGGGCCAAGCATGCCCGACTACGGCACAGCAGTATTAGACAAATCAAGAATAGCTTCATAACTACGCTGACATAACGTTACCTCAGTAACCTCACGGCAACATAGGTTTTCTGGAGGGGACAGGTTAGAGCAGTGGCCACAAGCACACCTGTTGGGACATTAGTTTGTTTCTGTTTACATGCAAGTTATCTGTACAAACTACAACAAAAATGCTTTTGCAAATGGTTGACATTACTGATAGGTAATAGCTAATGTGGGGTTGAAGGCAACCTATTGTGTGAGCTATCTTTTATGAATACGTAACGTTAGCTAATAAACGATAGCAATAATACATTTGATGCAGCCCTAGTAAAACCAGTAACCAGTTGGTCAGTAACTCGGACGGAATGTATCGATAAGTTAGGTAATGCAAGGCAGTCTATTGTGTGTGAGTTTAGCCCCGTTTGGTCCAGAGAGAACTGGTAACTTAGATAGCTAGTTATATTAGCTATATCATTTATGAATAATGTTAGCTAATAAATGATAATTCTCTCCGGACCAAGTGAAGTTATGAGGGCGCTACAACCAGCCATGTTCAATATACTAACGTTACTGTGTGACTGGGTTTTGCTGTGTATTTGAATGTATTCAATAGTAACGTTTCTTTAGGCAGACAAACAAGCTAACTTAGCTAGGTAACGTTAGCTTTACCATTCGGTTACATCCTGGGTCCTCTCCTCGCGAAGACGTTGCTCAACTAATACAGCCATTTTATTTAGTTGTGAGGAGAGAGCTGGAAGGGGGCTGAGTCAGTTCACCAAGACACACCCTTTCACTCCTTGACCGTATGAATATTCATAATATGTCTACGTGGCATCATCGTCATATGACCACACCTACTCACGAGTTTCAGTTCAAATTGAAGCGGAAAAAAGGGCCTTAGAAAAGCCTCTGCAGTATCTCTTTAAAGGGGAGTTTTGTTTGGTTTCTTTTACTGGGTTTTATTTCACATGGTTTCTCTACGGAATATTCCAGGCCTCTCAAACGATCCTTTGATATACACCTCCACAATGCCACAGAAACACCAAAAAAGCGACTCTTTGGATCAAGGAGAATGTGCGGCTTGACCAGCATTCTTTAGCTTGGAGGAAACACTCAGATATTGACTGCTCCGATAATCTGGCATAACACTGTATTCTGCCGAGCACAGCAATCTAACGGGGGGGGGGGGGGGGGGGGCAGAGGGAGACCATTGATTTTGTGTAATGATGGCATCGTGTGTAGAAATTAATTGCGACGTATCGAACCAGGGGGTGGGGTCGACTGGGCGAGACAGCGGGCAGGGGACGGGGTGCCCGGGAGTAACCCGGCGCGTGTCTGAACGGCACGTGGCGGAACCCCGAGAGTCAGAGGCGCGCTATTCCGGGCCCGGGTTTCAGTCTGCTGCGTTTTACAGCCGTTCCTAGCGCAGGTCTGCTGGAGCGAGGCGCTGAGGTTGCCCTTTCTACAGCGCCGGCCCCTTACAAACGCCGAGGGCGGGGGCCCGTGGCGTCTCCATCTCCCGTTCTGCTCATCGCGCATCGCTCAGAGGGGACTATACTGGGGGCTGCGAGCCAAAGCTTCGGCGCAAATAATAAAAAATATCGCAAACACGACCACCAAAGACAACATGGCTGGCTATTAATTCCAGGAAATCCAGCCAGTATCACTGCAAACAAACAGAGGGGCCTTCAAAGACGCCCGGCCCAGCAAGCTCTGTTTTCAGTAAAGATGAGAAGAAAACACGTATAGAAAAACACACAGAAAACCGAACCCTTTGTTTTCAGCCACATCAGGTCCCACATCTGTTTTTCCTGAAAAGACACTAGTTCGATGATGGTTTTTGGGCAGTTTACACAGCTGACAGAGAATCAGGCAATTCTAAACCCCCTTCAGCACAAGAGTCAAACAGGCCCAATTGCATTGTGGGATCCCCCCCCTCCCAGTGTGCTTTCTCGTGTGAAGCAAGCAGAGGAGTGTGAACTTCACATAATGGCAAAAGCTTCAGGAACTTCATTTGATGGGGAATTGAGCGGCATTCAGGCTTTTCACACTAGAGAGGTCACTCATCCTGGAGTCAGCTTTTTTTCCAAAGCACTAATTTCAAGACCACATTTCCCCCCCACAATGTTTCATCTGAAATGTGAATTGTCAATTTCCCTTGATTTATGGATTCTGCTAAGAAGCGTTTCTTGATCGTACATAGCCCTGTGATTTGATTTGCACATTGACTTGTAGCTAAAGCAGCTAATCCAGTCCACAACTCTCCCACAAGCAGCACATCAGAAAACACAATAAATGACAATTCAGCCTGGGATTTTCTTTTCTTTGCATGTCTGTATGTGCATTTGCTGAAAACTGAGGGGGAGGGGGAGAGGCACCCAAGCACCATGACAACCCCCCAAAAATGTAGCTGGAGGACGTCCAGAGTGGGGATTCGAGGAATGGCTGCACCCAGGGGGACAGGTTTCTAAGAACTGATCCATTCCCTCTGGCAGAGATCCCTGCAGTGGGCTGGGTTTCACTTGGGTGGTTAGCAACAAACCAACCCCCCAAGCTAGCCCCACCCCCGCTGTGGCTTTGCAGTCTGCTGAAGCGCGCTCAAAGTGCTTCCTCGGTCCCGCCCCCTAGAGACGCCGAGGAAAGAGCAAAAGCAGAAAATGTTTCCCGAGATTTTCCTTTTCAAACCCTGAGATTCTCCTTCCGATTAACCATTCGGCGCACATGCACGCGCGCATTCTTTTTTTTTTTTATAACTGAATAAATCTTCATTAATACTGCCTTTATTAGAAGGCAGTATTGCAGTCTAAAACCGAGCCAAGAGTCCATCTGATAGTAGCTATTCTCAAAGGCATGCTTAGTGTAATTACGCCCCTTGGTCAACGTGTACCCACGAGAGAATGAGATAATGACTAGGGCATTCTCTGGAACTTTCCTTTTATGCAGGAAACCGCACTATTATGGAACCCCTGCCTGAACAGTCGGTTTTATTGCCCAGTCTGGACTTGCGACGTCGCAGTGTCCACAGACAGCCATTCCAAGAGGTTTCTTCTCACAGGAGACATTTGCCGTTTCTTATTTTTCTTGGAAAAACCGCCAGGCTCAAGGAGGGTCAAAAATCTTTTAAAAAATTGCATTACATAAATGAATAATCAACCTCACGTAAAACGGCAATAAAGCACAACTATGGGAAACAAGCATATATAAATATTTGCAAGAGTACGTGAAGTGAAATCCAACATTTTCTCCCAAATATTCCCACTTAACAGTAAATGTATTCCTACATGTAAAGATTTTATTCTGATTTAAAAAAAGAATACTTACTGTAGTTGTATCATGAATTCAGAAAATTTGTTTTAAAGCCGGTTTTTAACCAGAACAAAAGCGGCCCTTGAAAAGAAATGTCATCTATCTGCAGGCGGCCATTGCCCTCAGACTGTACTCAAATTTGTGGGGTGTTTATTTGAAACGAGAGAAGCAAGCCTGACTTGACCTCATTTTAACTGAATGTATGGAACATGCCAGGCCAGTGCAGTAACCTCACCTGCTCCAAACACACGAGACACACTACCCACTGCAAAGATTCTCTCTCCGTCTCCCTAAAACACCCACACACGTGTGCACACAGGTGCAAGCAAACACATACGCACTCACACACATACATGCCCAGTTTTAAACGGCTCTCATTGTTAATAAAACAGTGCACTACACACAGTGTAGTGTGTAGACTACCATTGGGTAAGTAGGTGCGTTAAATCGAATATGCACCCAGTCTCGCGAAAACATGTAGTCTCGCGAAAACATGTAGTCTCACGAAAACATATTGTTGGCGCCTCAATTCCAGGTGACAGCCCCGTCTGTTTCGCTTCAACAGCTTCGCCGGAATCTCTCTTTTCTGTGATCTTTATTTATCTCTCCATCTTTGAACTCACTGAACTTGAGGCACCAGTTAAAGGGGTTCCCTTTTGCTCTCTCTCTCTCCATATGAGCTACATAGGAAAGTCCCAGAATGCACTACACTCAGGCATGTCCCAACATGCCCCTTATCAGACCATCTGCAAATAACTGGCCAGCTTCCACATCCCCTCTCACCATGATTCCTGTCACATATAACCGAGGCCTACACACACAGTGCACATTGTACACACATACACAAAAACACTGTGTACTATACACAGTACACAGCACAAGCTGTACAAATAAAACACACAAACTCTCAAGATACACACACAAAATTTGCATACTGACTGTACACACTATACACACATAAACACACTCTCTTTCTCTTGTTTTCTCACGAAAGACCTTTTAGGTTAGCAATTAAAAGAAAATAATTATGCTTCTAAATGAAACTATTTCTAAGAAGTTATTATGACGTCATGTACACTGAACATTGAAAACTTACTATCTGAAATGCATAATAAGCACAAATGAACTATGACTCATCGATGGGGTGGTTGTACCTGTTGATTTGAAGAACACTTTGCAATGTCAATATAGCAGCAAACCAGCTAGCTACTGTATATTACAATAAACGAATGCAATTTTCATAATGTAACTTCGGACACTGGAGGGTTCTTGCGGTACACCAGTGCGCTACGGACCAGTTTGAGAACCACTGTGCAAACAACATAGGTAATGTATGTTCTGGCTTTGATGCCCTATAGTACAGCCTTGAGAGTGTATTATTAGGATTTAATTTAGGATTTAACAGGAGGAACAACCTGCTGCAGATACATTGGTTTTAACATTCAGGACCTTGTCATTTGCACACACAGAATGGTGATTTGATGGCGTGTCTTCAGTACGGATTACCACACGCCCATTGTGCTCCTGTTGGTGGACTCCGGTGTACCTGAATATCCTCCTCCCAGGTGTACTTTTAATCAGTCCCCATGGCAACCTAGAAGTAACCTTTTCTGGCAGGTACAGGGGAAGGTAGCTCCATTGCTGTTTCCTCCACAAAGGATTGTGGTATTCAGCTCTCCTCTCCTCGAAAAAACACATCTGCAAAGAGATGTGCTGTTTAAAGGCAGAAGGTAAAATATTCACTTGTCAGCACCACATCATCAATACACGAGACCCTCTGAGAATTAGGTTTCTATTAAAAGTGGGACACAGCAGATTTTCAAAAGGCTCCATTTAAGTTTGAACAATGGAGGACTTTAATGTCACAAATTCCTGGTCTGAGTGAAACTCTTGGACTGGATTCCAAGTTGCCCTTATTTGTATCGCACCTTCCCCGTGATAACATATGCAACTCATTTCAATTCAGACCGCTTTGTAACGTTCCGTTCACATCCTGTCCGTTCTCCGTGTTTTTCCCTCTCCCTCCATGTCATGTTTGACTTCCATTGTCCGTGTTTTTCCCCATGCTGCAGGCTGGGCGTATTCCCTCCGTTTCTACTACTCCATTTCTCCACTCCTGTCTCAGCCTATCCCCTCTTTCCATTTCTGCATGCATTCCTCACACTCCGCTCTGTTCAATCACCCACGCATACATTCGCACGCTTTCTTAATTGATACCAATTACACTCCTTATTTAACTCACCTGCTGTCTTCTGTCCGGTGCCAGTTCATTAACGTTGTTTGTTTGAAACCGCTGGTCCTCGCTATTCCTTGTCTTGTTCTAGTCACAGTTTGGTTCTGTATTGGTGTTTGGTCACCCTGCTGAATTGTGTAACCTTTATTTAACAGTTTGGTTCTGTCTCGGTGCTTTGGGCACTCTGCTGAACTGTTAATATCCTCAGTCTGTCCAGTGTGTGTGCGGCACTACCTGCCGCGCAATAATCTGTCTCGCTAACCACTTCACTGTTTGAAGTCTGCCAGTCTGCAGTTGTTCGCGACTCCCTGCCTGTTGCGGTACCCCCCTGCTCTCCACCTGACGTTGTGCCCTCAGCTGGGCTTCTGCTCTTCCACACCAGCTGTTCCTGCGTCCGGCCGTTGCCACTGCTGTTGCTACGGTTACGGTTACGGTTGCCCTTGCTGCTGTTGCCCTGCTGCTACATCTGGGTCCGACTCGGGGTCCGCTGCACTGTCCTGCCCTGCCGTTTCCGCTGCCGCCCCTCTGCTCCAACAACCCGGTTGCCTGTTACCAGTAACACCCCAGTTATTCCTACTCCAAACTTTCATGCATAACCATAACCGGATTGTTTGTCATTTATGTCCTCCCTCGCTTCAGGAGACAAGTTCGAAGCATAAATTATTGGATGCCTAGCACTCCCTCTATCTGTCCTGTCCGTCTAGTCTGTCCAGATCCGCCAAGTCCAGTTCCGGCTTGGAACGACTCCCGGGTGATCTGTCAAAGTACAGTCCCGGTATGGGGCGATTCCTGAGTGACCCGCAAAGTCCAGTTCCGGTTTGGAACAAACCAGTTGTTCCTGTCGAGTCCAGCTCTGGTTTGGAGCAAGTTTGAAGTCCCGGAGAAGCTCCGGAGAATTCCTGTCCTGTGTTATATTGTGTACAGCTTGGGACTGCCCCAAGCTTCAATAAATAACCTTTTCTTGTACCTCTGCCTCGTCGTTGCGTTTGGGTTCAGCCTGTGTTCAGGTTCATGACACGCTTGCCAGTTTCTCACCTGCTTTCTCTAAAGGTTTCCATCAAAGAAAAGTATCTGCAAATAACCTATATACTACATGCCTATGCACCTTGATATTATAATGAAGAGGAAGAGCATGAGGAAGAAGGTGTGATGTGTAGCTAAATCAATCGCTCCTTAGTGCATGAATCAAATGCCGACTGTCCCATTCCCTCAGACCAATGCACAAATAGGGTTTCAGTTGGCTGGGTATTCCCCATTTCATTGCACAACAGCAACTCCCCCGGCCTAGCGCTTTCTCAGTCTCTCCGCGTCCCTCGTGCAGTCGCACAGCGCAGAAACTGCGCAGCTCAGCGGGATGACCGCAGATGGAAATGATCGCGTGCATGCTGCCGCCCGGCCTTCCACACCGACGGAGGGCGCTGCAGCGATTTGGACAGGCCTACAGCTCTCGCTGGCCAGACCAAATCGGGAAATAAAGGAAAAACAGCGATGAAAGATTCAAGAAGGTTTTAAATAGAATAAGCATTTATATCCCGCAGCCCCTTTAAAAATGCTCAAAGTAATTTCAAAGTGAAAGAACACCTGCAGTGTAAGTATGAGCATGAATGTATGAGGCTGCCAACACTTTCTGTCCTTCACCTTTATCATCAGAACAAGCAGGTCAGTGCAAGTTCAAGCCTGAAAGTATTGATGAAATTAATATCTCACTTGTGCAGCGGCTGGTCAGCACTAAATATCAACAGTGTCCAATATCTGCTGTTGTGGCGCTTGTAGTTATCTTGGTTATTTTTTGCCCTGTGTTGTTTGCCACAACGGCCTTGGAGATTTATGTTTGCCAAATGAACGTAAATGTAAATGCGAGCAGAACGGCCGGGGGCATCACACAGCTCTCAGCGCGAGGCCTGAGGGGTAGACGCAGCGCGGGGCGCAGTCCGAACCGCAGAGTCCCGTTATCTACTTTAATGAACGCGCCAATCTTGTGGAGACAGAGGCGTGTCCCCCGCTGCCGGCGAAGGGGGACAGCCAGCTGGGCGGCGCGGAAAGACCAACAAAGCGGGCTTTGCCCTCAGATAGCAGGGCCGGGCCGAGGCCTATAAATGTATGCTGCATTAGCAACGCGGCTGACCCGCCGCGCCACGGGCGGCAAAACGACTGCCCAGCAGAGAGCCGTAGCTACTGGTTAACGGATCGGCCCGGAAACTTTACTGCGACCGGGAAGGCTGCACGTTCAAATAGGTGTGGCGTCCGTATCCCCGACATCATACCGGGCGAAGTTCTCTAAATATAAACGGCTTTCAAGAAGTAAACTATGACCTGCGTAATTCTTCCTCAATTAAAGGGGATCCGTTGCGCAAACGACTGTATATGGCGGGATGTTTATAGCCTACTGCTTTCCAGTGAGCTGTAACGTCACCTTCGATTCAAAATACGATGATCTGCTTCGTTGTATTTATTAGATTCAAGAGCAATATAGATTTTCCGCATGATCTGGTCCCGTCTGTGTTTTGCAGTTACTGGCTTGCACTGAAATGGGCTTGGTTTGGTCCCAGGGCACGTTCAGGGCTTATAAGGCAACGGAACCTCCAGCTGCCAAGCCCCAGCACAAAAAAATAGGATGTAAACATTACACACAGGAGTCTTTGTATTTCTTCATTGTCCCCTCAGATAAATAATCATTCAGTAACTGACGTGCTGAGTTTTATTTCAGATGATATGTACCCATGTAACACTCAGAGGTTTCGAATGTGTGCGTGTGTGCAAGTGCGCTCTCTATGCCCATAGTGCTGTGTGGGTTATGAATGGATTTGCAGATGGCCAGTTCCATGCAACCGCCCACTTCTGGCAGCCAAAGCTTTATGTGGGCGCCCTCTAGTGCCCGACAACACAAACAGAAACGAGGTCATTTTAGGATTCAACGTTGAATTTATTGAAGACCGTCTCATGTTTACAATTGCATAATGATTAGAGAATAAAGAAACAGTAAAATCATCTTAACTACCCCTCATACTCACAGTACCAGTGATAAAAATAATGTCATTACAAGAGGAAAATAAACTTGGTAGACGTTGATATTGAGCCAGAAAATTGCAACAAAAAAAAATTGCAGAAAATTGTACCTTCATTTCAGCACCACTAACACAACATAATTCCTTTGTAACCTTCATGTTGTAAGACAGCCATGGGTGGCATATGAACATAAAATCAAGTAAAAGTCCTTTAAGAAATCAGCCACCAGAACCGTTACAGAATAAAATCATTGTTAGATACAAAGCATATAATACTTATGCACACACACGCACACAAAATCATGTGTTTTATCAAACAACATTAAACAACCCTTAAAGTGATCCATCCATATCTACTGCATATCTGGCAGCAGAGTGATGGTTTGAAGCTTGTTTGATACCTCAGACCCTTGAAGACTTACAGCCATTTAGCCAACCATGTGATCCATACTGTTCCAGTGTAATTCACAGCTTAATCTACCCCCCCCATTCCCATAGAGATCCATTCAAATGAAGAGAGACATTATAGTATCGCTTGTAAGAGTATCCGAAAATAAGATATCAAGAGTATTTTGATGTTGTTAGGTCACAGACAGCAGGACGTCATGGCATACAATATTAACTAACCAAATATTAAATATGAGGACTTCACTTAAGTTTTATGTTAATTTGTCCAATTACTTTTCATCCCCTAAAATGGGGGGGACTGTATAAAAAGTTCACCCGATATGGATGTAAAAACCCTCAAATCAAAAGCTGAAAGTCTGCATTGCACTGTTCCATTTCAAATCCAATGTTCTGGAGTAGAGCCAAAACAACAAAAATTGCGTCACTGTCCGAATACTTTCCGTCCCCACTGTATATATATATATATATATATAAATTTGTAAAGGTCAAATGAATAATGAATTACTGAAGCAAACACTGTGCAAATAAATGTAATGTTATTTAAGCGGGTAGTCCTTTCTCTTTCACCATGAAGAACAAGATGGATACTCCCCATCACTGCACTAGGATTAAAGTATTAGATGTATTGGATTGCTTGGTCCAGAAAGTATAGCGCCCCCTGCTATTGGTTACTCAGGGTCAAAGCGCATCCCACCCGGTGAAGCGCACATTACTTTACCGCTACGGCAAGCGGCCAGGTGCAGCCCCCGGTCATCAGTTTCTCTGAGAGCCCATTAAAGCTGTGTCTGCTTACCAGGAGGAATTGGGAATTAGGCATTACGCATTCTTAGGGAGAGACAACGCAGAGCGTCTCTCCTGCGGGACGGCAGGAGACGGAGGCGATCTCGGGGAGAGGTCCCCGCAGGACGTCCCGCGCCCCCATCCTCAGGTGGGTCCCCCCGCTCCCCCAGTCGCGGGGTCCAAATCTGACCAGGTAAAGCTTCGGTCTCGTCTCTCTGACACTCCACACAGAGGACAGGAGAAGCAGCGATCATGATTACAAACTGAACGATCTCGTTTTTCTATAGCGATGATGATTAAATCAATGGATCGGGAGACAGCATTGTGCCGTCCTCCCTGGGGACTGTCAATGAATGCTTAGCATGTTTCAGCAAACGAGTTCCAACACTGAATTTTAAAAAAACAGCTAAGCGTAAGACTGCAATGCAAACTCGACGCTTACAAACTTAAAGGCAAATTTCCGTAAATGCTTGTCAGCAACCTACTGTTTAATCCATTCCTGTTTTACATGATTGTATTAGGCAATCATGTAAAATAAGTAATATATTGTTCTCTAGTGCATTACCACTGAGTGATTGACATGAGAGTCGCTGTCCTGTTGAGGTGTATGTACTTAAGTAAAATCAGTCTCATGGAGCTCTTTTTAAAAGAAATGCTGGGTCTGACTATGTAAATGAGAGGATTAAAATGCGTACGATTGGCAGGTAGAGAAAACCTGTTGTTTCCTCGCAGCGTGAAAGGAGACACGTGACCAGATTCAGCCCCACGGTCTCAGAACACACGGAACAATACGTATGAGCTTGTGTATTTATACGCGTGTGAACACAAGATGGTGGTGCCTATGGACATTCCCATATAGTCATGTGTAGTTCAAACAGCCGTCTGTCCATCTGTCTGTCTGTACCAGACCTCAGTTACTTTTGGAATCCTTTCATCCACTTTGTATGGTGCCTTGTCCTCGGGTTTACATCACAAACTTAAGAGAGTGAAGAACAATTTGTGTACATTATTGTCACTGAAGAGAATGCTAAATGCTGCAAAGCTGATGTGGTGATCAGTCCCTTTCTGTCGGGTGCCACTGCGGTTAGATGGAACCGAGCCTGCAGTCCCTTGCCCCAAGACTGTGTGCTCACGTCTGCTCTTTACCAGTTTAACTCTTGGGTCCCAGTCCTTTCCACAGGGCCTTTTTCTCACAGTGCGGAATCAACTGGTTTCTCATGTGAGCGAGTGTGTGAGAGAGCTGTATGAGGGGTTTATTTCGCTGGATGACTGCACTCCTTTGTGCGGCGGGGATTAGCTTTAATTTGATCCTCTTATTTCTAGGTCGAGAAGGACTGTGCTTGCCTTTGTTAAAGTGATTGCCTCGATCCGTGCCTTTGCAGGACCCATAATTCTGCGCTTCTGGTGTTGTTCGAAGCATTTAAGACGTAAGCTTGGCAAAACTCAAGCCATATACTTTAGAGGCGCAAAGCTGTTCACCTCGTTTATGTAACCTGGTTTAACACAGCCAGATTTGTTATTATAATTAATATTCAAAATCATATATTACCTAATACAATAATAACAATAATAATAATATAACCTAATGAACAGACACCTAATGAATTACAGCATGATTACTGGTGATACAGAATAGGATATCAGGCGCGAATATTTCGGGAGTCTGTAATATTCATGTGAAACATTATCCACATTCACTGAAGCATTGTAAATTCATATTACAAAAAATGACCTATTTTTGTGCTCGGCCCGAGAGCCGGTTGTAGGCACAGGCAACATAGGGTGTAATCCACCCCCTACCCCCGGTCCGCAATCATGCCTAGGTCTGCAGCAAATCTCATTTCTTATTATTTCAACATTATCAGTGAACAAAATATTATGGTGCCTTAGCACCAGCAACATTCAGTCAAAGCTTTAAACATAATTATATCACCTAACGACCACCAGAGGGGGCAGCTAGATCTTCAGTTATACCTCATTTATGAGATCATACTGTTATGAATGGATACTGTTATGGACTGTATGTGCAAAATGTTTAAAAAAATAGAAGAAGGTATTCATGAAATCTATCTCCTGGGGGGGGGGGCTGCAATTATATATATTTACATTACATTTTACATTACATTTTGACTGAAGTTTGCGTTTGAGTATTTCCTTTAAAGAATTCCTTCAAAATAGAAGTAGCCTATGTATTCATGATTTTCTAGAAAATGAGTTAAGACAAATTATAGAGGCTGCTGTGGTGGTGTAGCGGTAAAAGCATTGTTGGGGAAAAAGGTGAAAAACATGTGGCTAGTGGTGATCAGTCTTTGTCTGGTGTTAAAATGACAGTATGACCTTGATCTTTATAATCGGCTGCCGTAGACACAGCTGCAGGTGTCTGATTGGCTACAGAAGTCACTCTTGCATGATAAGAACAACCTTCCTGACCGAAACCCTCCCTCCCTGGACAAAGCATTCTGCTGGCTCTAGTCTGCTCTGCCGTGGTCAGGGTGAACGACCGGCGTTGCCAATTTTAACACAAACGTATTTGAACTGCAGTAATGTTTGGCGAGAATATCTTACAGGAGTTCTGCGGGAGGAACCCACTTCACAGCCATTTGGGTCGTTGGTGGGTGGTCGGCCTATTGAGACCAGTCTAAGGAGGGCAAATGTAATGCTCTTTCAGCAAGTCGACAGACCACAAAGAGAAGAGCGCAGCGGGAATCAGGCGGTTCATTGTTTCAGAGAAAACTCGTTGGGCCTCACACCCGAGTAGCTAGCGGTCAACGTTCAACGGCTCTCCCCTCAGACTCCACATCGACTCTGAGGAGCCGACCAAAACGCGTCCAGCTCACCTATCCCTAACATCCTCAGAGGAACGTCACGTGCCCTGCTAAACTGCACGGACCCAGACATCCCGGTGTACGCAGCCGGGATCTAGCAGAGCGTTAGCCTACCGTCACCTCCCTTTGCTACAATCACTTCCCCACCCATGCCTGAAACGTCTCCTCTTTCGGTCTCCCTGCCTCGGCCTACAATGGCTACGCATATTTGCTCTGCCTGGCCCCATTCACTCTGCTGGCTTTAAAACCTGTTTTTTTCATTTATATATATATTTTTGTGTTATTTCAGGCCATGGTGTTCTTTACCAAAGTAGATTTACCTTCAATCACCATTTATCAAATCTCCATCCATTAAAAAGCAGAGTCGTGCGCGTTAATCCTGATTACAGGAGGCGAGAGAGGGGAAAGGGGGTCTATGTGTCAAGCGAGTCGTCGAGTGATTTTCATCCCAGCCGAGCATCTCTCTGTCTCTCCCACTCTCTGTCTCTTCAGCAGAGAGCGCCAGCAGCAGAGGAGGACAGGAAAGAGGGATACCACCTCACTTTCTTCCCAACTTCTCCTCGCTTTTTTGGAAGGCTTGTTCTTCTCGCTCCCGTGACCTTTCTCTCTTTCTCTTCTATTCTTTCTGCTTTTTTTGTTTTGTTTTTTGTTTTTATGTGAGGGAGCGCGCGTTGGTGCCCCTTCCCACCCTCCCGCCAAACGGTGGCCATACGACCGAGGGGAAACCTGCGGGTTCCGCAGATGCGGTGTGTGTCTCTGTGACGTTTCGCCAGGGGGTCACACATGGAGAGCAAGGGCTTGGGAATCAGGAGAGGAACAGGCTCCTTCAAACGCGCCTCCATCAAGAGAACCGCTTCCGGGTCGCAGAAGGTAGGCTGACTCCGCTTGGGGCCGAGGTGCTGTCGCAGTGGGGTCGGGGTGCTTGGCTGCGCTCCTCTTTGGGCCCGCATCATCTTTAGTGAGGCTTTCACAGCAGCCACGGGCAGCCTTCAGAATAATGAAGCAAAGTGGTAAAATCATGCCAGTAAAGTGTTATTGGTGGTGGGGAGCGGTATGTGCGTGTGGGGTGAAGGATTTGTTCAGTTGTAACACTGTGCTTAACTTCAACCAAATAATTCACAGCTGTTTGACTTTCTGTTCTTATGTATATATCTTACATTTGTTTTTTTGTTTTTTACCTCAGTCATACGCACATACAAAGTAATATTGAGCAAGTAAAGAAGAATGCAGACATACTTATATCTGCCATTGAAGTTGATATAGGCTGTGGATTCCATGGGCATATATTGCCGTTTAAATAATTAAGCACATTGATTCTAGAATGTATGATTTTAAATGCAGTCAGCAGCAAAGTCCTCGTGCCATTTAGATTCAGAGAATCTCCCAGGCCAGAGAGCTGTTGAACAGGCACATTACTGTCTCCAGTTTGGTGTGGAGTTCACGCAGACCACAAGTTGAAATTTGGTTTACTGAAATTAAATTGTGGTAAGCAAACAAACAGATTAACAAACACATTTTAACAAATAGAACAAGGCTCTGCGCTGGCCACTGGCAAACACACAAATGGGTTCAACTGTAACCTGAGCATAACTCCTGGCTGCTGTCCTTGCATCTAAAACGCCTTCATGGGCCATTCTACAAAAGTCATGCAAATTGCTGTCCCTCTCTGATAAAAGTAAGAAATTGACTAATAAAATCTTTCAATGCTATATAATTCATTAGTTCATGTTATGTTTTAATATAATCCAAGATATAAATTGCAGTAATAATAGTTACATTTATCCAAAATCAACACTTATACTCTTGGGAGTATAAATAGTATAAATTCCGATTGGGAGATAGCTGTCCCCACTATCAACCCTTAAACTGGTGCATTAAAAAATAATACCCAAAATATTTTTGCCAATTATTTGACTTGTCTCATTCAATAAAGCATGTGAATTTTTATCAAGTATAAGTTAAAATAATGCAATCTATTTTGTAATAAATTTTATAATGCAAAAAACCTATCGAAAAAATGCTGTCACCAATTTTTACGTCACAACCGAAACGTACACTATTTGAGTCTGTGCAGTGAACCTGCTTGTAGCCACACACCCCTTTTTTTAACCAGGAAATTAGACAGCCTTCATATGAATCAAGGCCACATGGGGAGTAGCTAGGTTTTAGCGTTTTGATATAATTGTCCTTCAAAGTATGAAAATTAGTCTGTGGTTTTAAGAGACGTCACACCCAAACACCCAAGTTTTCATATTACAGAAAAAAAGTTGATTTCATAACTGTAGATTTGATTAAAAGGAATGTGCATCTGCACAGAGAAGTGGTTGCTAACTATGTGCTTGCTAAATCTTTTGTTTAGTGGCCGAAATGAGCCAAAATTGTCACAACCAAAACACTCACTACCGAAACAAATGGTATTGTTTTGACAGGCCTGTTTCAGTTGGTGACACTTGTCCGTAAATTCTTATTAAAGACAATAAATAGTGAGACAATCAATGCACATGTACAAACCTCAATTCCAAAAAAGTTGGGACAGTGTATAAAATGTAAATAAAAACAGAAAGCAATGATTTGCGAGTCCTTTTTGTATTCAATTGAAAACAGTACAAAGACAAGATATTTCATGTTTTAACTAATCAACTTTATTCTACATTTCATTCTTTATTCAGCTCATTCTACATTTGATGCCTGCAACACCTCCCAAAAAATTTGGGACAGGGGCATGTTTATCTTTGTGTTACATCACCTGTCCTTTTAACAACACTCAGTAATCTTTTGGGAACTACAACACTAATTGTTGTAGTTTTGAAAGCAGAATTGTTTCCCATTCTTGCTTAATATGAGACTTCAGCTGGTCACCAGTCCAGGGTCTCCATTGTCATATTTTGGGCTTCATAATGCGCTCACACACCCCCATACCATGACAGACGCTGGCTTTTGAACCTTGTGTTGGTAACAATCAAGCTGGTCCTTTTCCTCTTTGGCCGGGAGAACACGACGTCCATTATTTCCAAAAACAATTTGAAAGGTGGACTTTTTAGACCACAGCACACGTTTCCACTTTGCGTCAGTCCATCTCAGATGAGCCCAGAGAAGTCGGCGGCATTTCTGGATGTTGTTGATATATGGCTTACGCTTTGGGTAGTAGAGTCTTAACTTGCATTTGTAGATGCAGCGACAAATTGTGTTTACTGACAATGGTTTTCTGAAGTATTCCCGAGCCCATGTGGTTATATTCATTACAGAAGCATGCCGTTTTTAATGTAGTGCTGTCTGAAGGATCGAAGGTCACAGGCATTCAATATTGGTTTACGGCCTTGCCCGTTTTCTCCAGATTCTCTGAATCTTTTACTAATATTATGGACTGTAGATGGTGAAATCCCTAAATTCCTTGCAATCGTATGTTGAGAAACATTGTTCTTATACCGTTGGACTATTCGCTCATGCAGTTTTTCACAAAGTGGCGAACCCATCCTTGCTCGTAAATGCCAGAGCCTTCGTGGATGCTCCTTTTATACCCAGTCCTGATAGCATTACCTGTCACCTATTCACCTATTTACCTGTGGAATGTTCCAAACAGGTGTTTTTTTTAAACATTCCACAACCTTCCCAGTCTTTTTTATACCCCTGTCCCAACTTTTTTGGAACGTGTTGCAGGCATCAAATTAGGAATTAGCGTATATTTACAAAAATCAATGAAGTTTCTAAGGTAAAACATTAAATATCTTTTAAATATCGTTTTCATTTAAATATATAGACAAGAGCATTTACAAATCACTGCTTTCTGCTTTTATTTGCATTTTACGTACTGTCCCAACTTTGGAATTCAGGTTTCAGTAAGAGATGTCACAACCGCAACAATGTCGTCACAACCGAAACACCTGCTGTTTTGTTAAAATTTTGAATAATCAATCAAATATCCAAGATATTGTGCTGGTGAGGGTATATATAATCTCATAAATAAGAATCTATCAAATTCATGTGATAAAATCTGTCCATTTTATAGTTTTCACTAAATTTAATTCATCCAATGTTTTATTTGATTTAAAAATTCATGGTAATTGATAAAAAATTCAACAGCAGTCAAGATTCTTTTTCAAAAATGTCATTTTCAAAGGGGTGAATTAAACTTATCAATTGGGTATGTAATTTTATTTCAAAAGCAGGGTTTACACCATGTTTCGGTTGTGACATATTTAGGAGCAGTCAGTAAATTCATCCTTATTCTGAAAAAATTACATGTGATTGCCCTGTACATCTAGTATATTTATGTATATCAGATAAAGTGTAACACATATATTATAAAAGAATTTTGCAAAAAGAATACAAATTTACAATTTTCTCCAACCCTCAATTTGCACAACCTCTGTAGAATGGCCCCTATATGCATTAATAACATTCATAAGCTCAGAGCACATATGCGTGGGATTAACCTCTGAAGGGATCATATAACCAAGTAAATATCTGATTGTCTGAAGAGTACAGCAATATTGTTCATAAAGGCTGCAAATAAGTGGTTTCTGATTGGCTTGCGGCCTGCAGCACCATAGGGACACATAATTGGGCCATAGTGTGAATCAGGGCGGAGGGGATTCAGTCGGAGGGGTTGTTCCACAAATGTCCCATGCCATCATTATGCAAATGTGGCCCCTGTGTTTGATTGGCTGCTGTCCACTCTGCCTGCGCCGGCTGCACATGAAGTATGCTCTGTCAGGGCTGCACATGAAGTATGCTCTGTCAGGGCTGCACATGAAGTATGCTCTGCCAGGGCTGCACATGAAGTATGCTCTGTCAGGGCTGCACATGAAGTATGCTCTGCCAGGGCTGCACATGAAGTATGCTTTGCCAGGGCTGCACATGAAGTATGCTCTGCCAGGGCTGCACATGAAGTATGCTCTGTCAGGGCTGCACATGAAGTATGCTCTGCCAGGGCTGCACATGAAGTATGCTCTGTCAGGGCTGCGCAGCTCAGCCGCTCCACTGCTGAATGGAGAGGCAGCGGTTGGCAGCATGCGCTCTCCCAAACTTTTGATATTGTTAAAATTATAAGTAATAATACAGAAGTATTCCATCCATCCATCCATTATCCATTAACCCGCTTATTCCTGGTCAGGGTCGCGGGGGGTGCTGGAGCCTATCCCAGCATGCATCGGGCGAGAGGCAGGAATACACCCTGGACAGGCCGCCAATCCATCACAGAGCACACACACCATTCACTCACACACTCATACCAATTTTGCCCATTTTGAAAATTTGCCACGATAACGATGATAAACGTATGCGATTTATTTTCGATAAAACTATCATTTTAGGAATGAGTCACCGGCAAAATCAACCGAAAATGGTAGTTAGTAGGCGTTGGTTGACACTTGTTCAACGTTATACATAAATAATTTATATATTGGATCAACGTTAGATGTCCAATTACAACTAAAGCGTCAACATCAGGCGCACCTACCTGGCAAACCGATGGCTGAAAGTTATATTTCTCCTAGCTTGTGTTCTTATTAGTAACAGAACCATGACGGCAATAAAGTTAACTTCGCTAACGCTAGCTATCATAGCTGCCTACACCTGCTGCAAACAGCCCTTCTGAAGCCAGAAAAAAATCTCTAACTTTTCTTACTGTTCATGTATGCTTACTGTTCATAGTAAATAACAAAGAAACATGGACGGGCAGTTGTGAATGCGATAAAGCTTAAGATTTAATCAAACCTTCATGACATTGTATAAGTTGACTTACTCACGAGCAGGCATCTGCTGGGTCTTAATGCTTATTTCATTATATGTGAAATAATCAGAAGGGAAAATTAAGGCAGATAAATCTGTGCTTATGGCCTATTTTGTGGATCTTTTTCTATTTTTTGCATTGTTGAGGCATTTTATTACTGGATGTAAAGACATTTTGGTTTTGTTGAATGCTTATGCCAATGCATTGTTTCATAAAAAAATGATAATAATTTTCTATTTTAAACCATAATGAACCTTCTGGTTTCTTCAGGGTTCAGTCATAAGCGAAATACTCTTCAAAGTTTAAATGGAGCATTAAGTGTATATTGTGATAATTATCGATATCGAGCAATATAAAAAATATTATTGTGATACACTTTTTTGCCATATCGCCCAGCCCTATGATAACACCTACTGTATCAAGCCTAATGCGCAAATTGTCATTTATATCTAATGCGTGAATTGTCATTCAATGGAAAACACGCACACTGCAATAGACGAACTTGAATTTGAAAATGGGCTTCACATGTCAGTACAATGCAGCTCTCTTCATCTAGGCCTACAGCCTGTAAGTAAAGAAGGGTTTTGACTGAAAAAAGTTAAAAACCTTGTCCAGTGAATATTGCATTTATTGTTTTTCAAATAGCCTAGGCTACAGTCCCCGGGATTCGCTGTGCATAAGGTTATTTCATTGGCTATGGTTAAAAAATCAATTCATTAAACTATTAGATTAATTAAACTTTCACCATGTTAACTGAATTTTAACCTTATTCTTCGTCCTTCATATTTTTATAATTACAGTGATCAGGTTTTCTCAGCTTATGAAAAAAATTTGAATCTGTTATTCCATAACTGAACAAAACTATTTTAAAGAGAACTAAGAATCTAATTAGAAGCGAAAACCAATTTGCAGCACGGTACACAATTAATTCACAATTAATTTTAATGCCATTCTCTGCATGTGCGCTTTAACTTCATGCAGGAGCACGTCTGTTTCCCCTGCTGTAAATCACACTTTTTCCCGGGAAAGTGGACTTGTTTTAAAGCATTAAGCTACCAGTTAAACAGGTTTGTCACATTTCCATAAGCAGGACATTATAAACCAAGGGAAAATATGCGTGAACCTATGGGCTCCCAACCTGACAGCTTTAGTGTCAGGTTGGGAGCCCATAACTTGAAGGGTTTCTTCTCCTGACTTATTTTTCCATAGAGTTCAATAGGAAAATTTGTCAGGAGAAACAACCCTTCAAGTGATCCATCCATATCTACTGCATATCTGGCAGCAGAGTGATGGTTTAAGGCTTGTTTGATACGTCAGACCCTTGATGACTTTTAGCCAACCATGTGTTCCACACTGTTCCAGTGTAATTTAAAGCTAAATCTAGTCCCACCCCCCAATTCCCATAGAGATCCATTCAAATGCAGAGGTTACAGTATCGCTTCTAAGAGTACCTGGAAATAAGATATCAGGAGTCTTTTGATATCCTTTTATACAGTCATGATGGCATCACCTTTTTACCTGTGGAATACCTGTTTACCACAGATGTTGTTTGAGAGAATGGCAAGAATGTGGGTACTTTGAAGAATCTAATATATAAGACTTTTTAAAATTTGTTTAACCTTTTTTTGGTTTTTGCATAATTTCATTTGTGTTATCTCATAGTTTTGATGTCTTTACTATTTCAAAATGTGGAAAACAGTAAAAATAACGGAAAAAAACCTTCTATGAGTAGGTGTGTCCAAACTTTTGACTGGTACTGTATGTTATTAATCAATATTAGAATGCACATAATGAACTTCGGACGAAGCTTGAACTTCGAGAACTCCATGAGAACAGCCTCATGGAATTGATGTTTGACAATTCTTTATTGTATAATCAAACAAAACGAGAAAATAAACAAAGCTTCCACTCTCGACAGGAGAGTAACAAAGAAAGGGAGGCTGAAGAGCGGAGAAATAAAAGCTACCTGTGGGGGAAACGGGCGAATAACTCGAGAGATAATATACGACACGAGAGATAATATAAAGAGACACCTCCTCCTCTCAATAAACCGAGAGGGAAAAACTAAGAGGTGATAAAAAACAAAAGAAACAAAAATAAGGAAAGGAGACCTCTCACTTTCAATAAGAAAGCAGGCAGAGAGAGGCGGACAGGAAACAGCCAGACTGCACTTGTAGTCGGCAGGCAGAGAAAGGAAAATCGAAGCGAAGACTGAAAGTACAAGAGAATGAAAAGTACCTACAAAGCTAATTGCACTGAAGGCAAGTCCCGCGTTACCCCAAAAGCATATGGGGCAAAGTGGTCTCCTTGAGCACCTAGTCCTATACCTTACCGGCTCTGAATAGTAAAATTAATACAATACAGAAGCCCCGGAAGCAGGAAACGCGGAGCTTATATAGAGAACAGGTAACTCAAAACAGGTGAGACAGCTGAGTACCTGAGAGAGAGAAAAGCCGGAGCGGAGTGGAAAAAAGAACCGACAGCGCCAGAGCAGCCGCAAAGGGAGAAGACTGCCAAAAACCCATGACACACTGTCGAGAATTACCGGGAATCCATGCCAGTGTTAAACCCTAATGTTAAAGGATTATTATTGTGTATATCAAAACGCTTCATAATGGTTTGTCCGAATAATATTGATCATACTATTGATCCATATAGCCTATTCCTTGCTCGCACTACACACGCACAAGCATGTCTGTTTCACCATCATATAAGCAATCCTCCAAGGTGGAAAAGCAGGCTTTTAAAGGCAATGGGATATGACATTTTGATTGGTTTATTGCATGTTTTGCCCAAGACACATCTATAATTAATGAAGAGACTAAGTTCATCCCACTTGCACCTTGCGCCATACTTAACGCTCAAATAACAAGCCGTCTAACTAGCAAAAGTGGACAGAGACACGCCCTAAGTGCACTTGTGCCATGTGTTTAGACCAAACGCTAGGATGGTCAAGATAGAGCCCTTCATGTGCAGCTCAACAAACATGCAGTTGCCTGTTCAAGCAGCAGGGGTCACTAGTGAGCGATGACATGCTGTCTGACTGAAAGCCTCACCCTTGGCGACACAAGAGCCAATTGTACGTTTCCCTGAGGGGCTGCCGGCCACAGCCAAATTTTATACCAGGCCATGAGGCCCATACGTCCGCGGGATGAACTGCCTTAATAGGATGAGCCTCCCAGCAGCCCCTCAGCGATGCCATTTTAACATCCATGTCAATGAAGAGCACCATTAAAATGTCTCGCAAATAATGTTTTTCTGACCCTTTGTCAAACACCAAAGTTTATATGACCCTCTAACAAGGGAAGGATAATCTTCACTTGAAGTGCTTTGGAACATTGTTTATCCCTCATCCCTCCATTTTGCCAATTGTTCCAACTCATTAAGCTGTATAGGTGGAAAGTAGTAAAGGTTAGTAAAAATAGTAGAGGTTAATGGAAATATAGATTTAACCCGGACCTGACAGGAGAGGGCTAACTAGTCGCCCCCGCCGTGCCCCTCCGCAATAACACGGAGATGTGAGCCTATAAGATGTGCGGTCGCGCGACTGGGTTTCTGCCGGCGCTCGTAATGGCAGGTGACCCGCATGCGGGGGAGGGCAGCGCTGCGTGAGGGCACGAGCCTGCTATCCTGCGCCCCCTTAATCTCACATAATGTCCCCAGTACGGGCTCCACCAGCTGCTTCATATTAACACGGTAGTTTTCATTCCTTCCAAAATCTGCTTTCACATGATTAACACACTAGAAATACGTGTATACCCTATTTATAAACCAGCAGAGGAAGGAAGTGGCGTGAGGAAGGCCCTAAGCCTCAGGAAAGATTTGAGTGATTGATGAACGGTTTTGATATTCATCACAGTGCCACTGAAAAGGCAACTCAAATCAACGGACTGTTTACTATTATCTCAATGTCATTGGGGCACTTCTGGGTAACACATACAAAGTATTAGGGATTATGCCGTAGTGTGACAAAGTTTTCAAGCTCGCATTGTCTGTCTTAAACATTGTGACTTTCATCCAAAATGTGTTCCTTGATTACAGAAAACTGTATAAATGTGTGTTACCAAAGGATCAAAATTCACAGAAACAAATTCATTTATTAGAAATAATATACATTTGTCACTTATCAAGTTTAAATAACATATATTTTTAAAAAGTTGGACACGTTACCACACATAGTTAAGACAATGCAGCTTTGTATTTTGCATGTTTTATATACATTGCCAAATTAAGGAAACTGCACTTGTGCTGTAATCAAACCAGCCAAACTCACAATCAAAGCTATACAGAATCAGTAGTTCTCTAGACCCATGCTCTCTGCTAAATAGCAAAGTAAGCAAGTTGAAATATTTTGTTATAAATTAAATCTGCTACATTTTTGCCCGGACGCAGAACGACTGAATATGGGTAACTGAATAGCTGGCTGGCTGCCTGATCCCCCCGTTGTTGAAAAGAGCACGTGTAAATTGCGAGTGTTGAAAAGCGCACCCCGTTTGACGTAGAGTCGCAAAATTTGGTGTACAGGTCACTCTGCTCATGCTGAACAAATTTGCCTCATGGACCCATAAAGTCCACCATATTGGATTTTCCACAAATGAAAATTTTTTGTAAAGCACTTAAAATGCTACTCCTCGTATAAAATTTGACCAATTTGCACAAAACTAGGTAGGTGGACTCATCTCATGTGCCTTCATACTTTTCAAAGGCTTAGGTCTGAAAATGACCGAATGACGAACCAATGAATTTTCAGTGGGCATGGCTTATGACAAAAATTTAAATAATTCCAAAACCGTTTGAAAGGAAGTTATGAAACTTGCTAGGTCTATTAAGAGTAACATCAAAACCTCAGCCATGCAGTTTTAATGCAATCGGGCCTTGTGGTGGAGCTATAGAGATACAAGTATTAAAAAATATTTAAAATTCACTAAAAATCACTGTTCATTTGCATAGATTTCATACTTGCCACAGTGACAAAGGCCCGGATTTTAAACATAAATATGTACTACATAAAGATGTACTTGAATTTACTTACATCTTGAATTTGCCGCCATTTTGTTTTAAATTTACTCATATATTTGTTTTCTGTGTTTTTCCTTAACCGCTTTACTGATTCTTATGTAACTTGGCCTGTAGTTAGAAGGTGTCATCCCACAAGCCTTAACCAAATTTGGTGGCAATAGGCCACTTGGTGGTGCTGTAGTGCACGTGACAAAACTTTGACAAGGAAAGGCCTGGAAGACCAAGAACAATTTCAGATAGAATGGCCCAAGACCTAGTGAGAAATGCCCAGAAGAACCCACACATCACTGCAAAAAAAAGTAGAAAAATGCAGGTCTAGTGTTCACAGGACAACAATACAACATACTTTAAACAACAAAGACCTACATGGCAGAGTTGCCAGAAAGAAGCCTTAAAGCATCTTAAGTATGCAAAAGAAAACCTTGAGAAGCCTGGACTTTGCTTCGGACTGACAAAGCCAAAATGGAACTTATTGGCCACAGCCAAAGAAGGTATGTTTGGAGAAAAAAGGGTGAAGCATTTGTAGAGAAGAACACATTGCCGACTGTTAAGCATGGAGGTGGATCCATTATGCTTTGGGGTTGTGTGGCAGAGGGGGGCACAGGAAATATTGTGCAGGTGGAAGGAAGAATGGATTCCACCAAATATCAAGAAATTCTAGAGGCTAATGTTTGAAGGTCAGTCCAGACATTGAAGTTGAAGAGAGGTTGGGTATTCCAGCAAGATGATCCAAAGCATACCTCGAAATCAACCATGAAGTAAAAAGACGGAAAGACAGATGAAGGTTTTGGAATGGCAACCACAGTCTCCAGACTAGAATATTATTGAAAAACATGCCGTGTATGCAAGGAGGCCGAAGAATATTTCTGAGCTATAGGTGTTTCTGCCAGGAAGAATGGGGAAAAATTCCAAAAGCAAGAATTGAAAGACTCTTAGCTGGCTACAGGAAGCGTTTGCAAGCTGTTCTATTTGCCCGAGGAGGATTACAAAGTACTAATTGGCAGGGTTCCCAAACTTTTACACGGTGCCGTTTTACTTTTTCTATTATTTTGAAAATGTAAAAAATTTAAATAAATAGTAATCTTGCTTTAAAATTTGAAGAAATGTGTCATGTTTAACTTTGTACCATTTAGAGGTCAGGCTAGCTTCTGTACACTTAGATATTAATTGTAAATTGCATTTTGAGTAGGGGTGCCCAAATATTTTGCACCCCACTATACTTCTTCAATGAATGTAGAAACTTGGTTGCAGTTTCCATTTATTCTATAATATAAAACAGGGAGGTGCGGCATCGGCATCGGTCAATATAGTCAGTCAAATATTGGTTATTGATACTGGCCCCCAGAATTCACATATCGTGCACCCCTACTACAACACATTTTATAATTTACAATTAAAATACTGCAAGTGTGGTGTTGATCAGGACGATTCATTCTACATCTTTCAGTCTTGATGGTGCTACTTCTCAATGAATGTCAACCAGATCTTATAGTATATCGACAGCAATGCAGGTGAAACTGTACTGAGGTATGAATGAATCCAGACAGTAATATCATAGACTTCAATTATATATTAAGAAAACATATCCTCTGGCCAAAGCCCACCTCCGCCTCCCATTTTGTACTTTGTGACTGATCTGAAGAAGGACCTTTTTCAAAGCCCTCCAGTTGGAATTTGGTCACAGAGATGGAAAACTTAATCCATGTGCTAGCCTGAGAGTTTCATAACACCTAATCCCAGCTTTTCAAAAAAAAGTTTTAAAAAAATCAATAAAATCAGCCTGTTATTTGAATTTGAGTTCCAGCGGTCCAGTAAAACAGAGGAAACAAATGCTATTTTTTTTCTGTGTTCTCGTTGCAATCTTTAATCCTGCTGGTTTTTTTGGGGGGATTTTGCTTTTTTAATCAGTAATAATTTCATGGATTCCATCTCTGGCACTGGGTCTTAGTATGCTATCAGGACAGTCTGCAGACAAAGGCAGACATAGTCTATACATAGTCTCACAATGTAATCTCTCCTGTCTGTGCAACCTTTGTGTTAAATCTCAAATTAGCTAATGAGCACAACCCAGCCAGTATAAGACACTATTACAGTGATTTACAACACTGCAGCAGGGTTGTGATGAATAGCAGCGCTTTACAATGGTTTTCCAACATTTTTTTTTTTTTTTTTTACCACCCCTTCCCCGCCCCCAAACCGCAACTTCCTAGCTACACCATACATAGGTCCATATTGCGCATATTGTGTACTCGTTTCCTCAGAGAAAGTGTCTCACGGATGTGTTTGGGAACTGACAAAATCACAAGAGTGCAACATTTTCACAGCTTGCCACAATGTAAAAAATATGTTTTAAAAAAGCTATTTTGCTAGCTGGGATATGACACTTCAGAGTTTCCTATTTATTTGAATACAGTGAGTGCATGTCTTTATGTGCCTGAATGTGAGGGAGAAAGTGAGAATCGTTGCTTCTAGTTACCAGGCATAATTCATTGATAAGGTTTGTGTCCACAGCCAGTGTGCCTGTATGTAGGCTACAGCTCTATCCAGCTCCCCAGCTTCCAGCCTGCCAGGCCTAAATCAGCACACTGGAAAACCCATAAAGCACAATGGCAGTTTTTTTGGCGGGACATCGCTGTTACTGTATTTAGGATAACTGCCTGTGTCTGCGTGCCGAAGGCACTGGCCCAAATCTGTCTAGGAACGAGCGCGTCTGGATCGCTACATTCTTTGGAAGGAGCAGCGAGAAGGTGAGGGTGAGTTCACCTGCACTCCTGGCCAGCACACACTCTAAAACTGGGGCAAATGACAGACAGACCCCCACAATACAGAGGGAAGCTGCTATCGCCCCCTCCCTGCCTAAACTCGTCACTACCTCTGCCTTTGATTGACACTGGACTCTGTGATTGGAGGATTGTACTGTGTGGCAGAATCCTGAATTTACCTTTCCTTTTTTTTAACGTGGAGTTACACGATTGTAGAAAACGGTTTACAACACAGGCTGTTTCCAAACGACTGCTCAACATCACTCAACTCTCTCCCCTGAATGGCTCTTTTTATGAAGGATACAATCAAACAAACAACATAGGCTACCTATAGAAAGCTGTCATGGTTTTGGCAGCCTCTTTTTATTTCTGCGATCGTTCTCCCTCAGAGCGGCATTAGGGCATTCTTGCCTTGTCTTTCATTCATCCGTTACGGGTTTTTGCTTTGTTTCAGCACTCAGCACCTGTTCCTAGTTTCCTGCTGGCTATTTAAGCTCTGTGCTTCCTTATTCCGGTGCTTCAATATAGCTTGCTTAAAAGTTACGCGGGACTTGCTTATTAGTGCTTTAGAAATTCCTTGTTTGGATTTGTTTTTCTTGTTTGCACTTTTAGTTCTTTAGTTGGTTTTCCTGCTCTATTCTCTCTGAGACAGATTTCCTTTACCCTCTTTGCTCACCTCTCTCTTTTGTGCTCTCTTTTAGTGAGAGGCTTCTTTCGTTTTCCTCTTATTATTCGTTTTTTGGTATTTCTTCGCCCACTCGCCTGGGTCGCTATCATTTTCTCTCTGAAAATGATGTCTCTCTTTTCCTCCGAACCCGACACACCCTCACAAAAAGCAGTCCACTGCTCAGGCATCTTTCCTTAGTATGGCATTTAACAAAGAGCTGCATTCATTCTTCTATACAAAAATAGCACATATACAAATACATTGATAAAATGTAACCACCTACCATATAAACGATGCATTTCTGTGTGCAAAACAAAACATGACAATTTTTCAAAACGTGTGTTGTCTGTAGCATAACATGCCATGGTGGAAGAGGGCGGTGCATGCCCACCCAATATTCCTTCATTTTCAAAGCAGCTTTGAGACTCAGGTTGCTGTTTGCATCGTAGTTGCCGTCCCTTATAGAGTCTGTGCAGGGCCTTAACAATCTATTAATGATGTGTTCACTTTTCACTCGCCTTCAAAATATGTTTTTTTATTTTGATATTTGTTCTGCAGGATCCCAGAGAATTATTATTTCAATATTTCTCCACTACTCTTTGTCACTCTGGATAAAGGTGTTTGCCAAATGACTCTAATGTAATGTAAATTGTGGCAACCGGAAGGGACAGAACCACGGAGAGGTGATAGACGGAAGATATGTTAGGCTGATGTGGAGAGATGGCATGCCCATATTAGGAATTCCGATGAAGTCACCACCTCAACAAGGAAATACACGACACCTGAAGAAGACACCGGGCAAGTCAGCTGTAGCGAATCACCAGGCTAAGCGGTGCGCTAGAAAAAGGACTGGCAAACAACCAGAAGACGGAGTAGCTTAGGCGAGACCAGGTGGAGTAGAGAGAATGAGAGAGAGGAGATTGGAGATTGGAGTTGTTGGAGAGAGAAAGTTAAAAAGTGCTGTGTTTGATTTGTTTTGTCAGGAGAAGTCTGCTGTGTGCCCGATTCCCGGATTGAATGAGAACCCGCCCCGTTACCAACCCTCGCCTGTCTGACAACCCTCCTCCTTCCTCAGCCCTGGACCGTAAGAGAACCCGGCTACATGTACCGAACCCTGGCACCGTACCTCGACTATTATCACGGATTACGGACTGGCTGACGCTCCCACTAACCTCTACCTCTCTTCCCCACAAAACAGCAATAAATTTGTGATTTAAACTGAACTGTCGCGGTGTGGACATGGAGATTATTGTTCTCAGTTGCGTGACAGCTCCAACCAGCTCGGAGTTTGCCACATATGGTGGAGAATGCGGGCAGCGCATTCTGACTGAAAACAATAAGACTCAATCCGCAGACATCATGATGAAACCCACAATGTTTCAAGAGCTCCTTGCTAGACTCGTCGCAAGCAACCAGGAACAACAGCAGCGACATGAACAAAGTATGCAGCTCCAACAGCAGAAAATGCAACAACAACAGCTGAACATGGAACATTTCTCAATGTTCGAGCAAATGAACGTCCTCCAAGCCGAACTCAAAGGATTATACACCGCCCACATCGAGCAAATAGAAGTGGCTCGGATAGAACGCGCAAACCCCGCCCGCTTTTTGGTGAAACAAACCGATGCGGACGATGTCGAAATGTTCCTCCGCACTTTTGAAATCACCGCGAAGCGGGAGAAATGGCCAGAAGAACAATGGGCGGATTTGCTGGCTCCATTTTTGACGGGCGTGGCTCAGACCACCTACCAAGATCTAACAGAGGGCAGAACGGTAACTTTTGAGGAACTAAAAGATGAAATTCTGCAGCGACATGGATACACACTGCTGACTAGGGCGCAGCCAATGCATGGCTGATCTCAGAGCCTAAAACCCTGGGAGCCGTCGAAAGGGTGATTATGGACCGGTTTCACTCCCCTTCGAAGCAAAAAAACTGGCAGGTCAGAGCAACCCCAAGAATGTGGAAGAGCTGGTCGAGGCGATGGAAGGATATCAGGCGTCCCAAGCGTTGGTGCGCAGCGGTCGGGCAGTGAAACCGGAAGCGACCACCAGGCCGAAGGAACGTCCTCGGACGGACGACTACGCTCGAGGCCCCGCAGTAGAAACCCCGGCCGAACCACCCAGGCGCTGGCCCCTCGTGACGACCGACAGCAGGAGGTGCTATGAGTGTGGCGAACAGGGCCACATCGCATGGAGCTGCCCTCACCGGGGGGATGTCCCCATGCCCATGCCCACGGCCTCAACCAGCGAGACGAGCCGACCCTGTCGGTTACTGACGGCCTGCTGGGCCCAGGAGAGCGGCGGTTCTCCTCTCACGCCCGTGAAAGCCAACGGAAAGGACGCAACGGCTCTCCTGGTCACCGGAAGCGCGGTGACCCTGGTTCAGATTTCGCCAGACATCCCCATCTGTCAGAGAAGGTCGCGGTCACGTGTATACACGGGGAGACCCGGGAATACCCCACCACTTTTTTGGACCTCCAAACCACCAGAGGGCGGTACAGCGAGCCCGCGGGGATCGTCGCAGACCTCCCCGTTCAAGTACTCATCAGCAGGGATGCCGACGTCTTCCCAGGCCTATGGCATGGTCTAGCGGGGAGTGGAAGGACCAAAAAACCCAAAAAGCCCCCTCAAAAGCCAGAACAGTTGTGTGGGTTCCAGGAGGTAGATCCAGAGGCCTCCACAGAACCGCTCTCAGAGGGAGTGGCCAGCGAGACAGCAAGAGCAGCTGAAGAGGCCGCTTGGGAGACGGCGAGGGACTTAGAGGAAAGCCCTCCAGTAGAGGGGGATGAGGACGTGGCCGATCTGTTCCCCCAAAACCCCAACGACCAGCCACTACCAGCCCCTCTCACCGGGAGATTCGGGACAGCCCAGCTGGAGGACGCCAACCTCACCAGCTCGCTCCAGCAGGTGCCAGTGGTGGATGTAAAACTATTAGACGGGGTAAGACAAATGACATTTCCTCACTTTGCCATTAAAAACAACCTGTTGTATCAAGTGGTAATGAAGGCGGGGGTGCAGCAGGAACTGTTGTTGGTGCCCCGTCCCTTTATCCCCTCGGTCTTACAGCTCGCCCACACACATCTGCTGGGGGCCCACCTAGGGGTGGAGAAGACCCTGGAGAGGATTAAGGCGCGGTTCTACTGGCCAGGGATCAAAAAGGCCGTAGAGGACTACTGCCGTAGCTGCCCTGACTGCCAGCAGGTGGCGCCTCGACCTCAAGTGAGGAGCCCTCTCATCCCTCTGCCTATTATTTCTATACCTTTCAGTAGGATCGGCATGGACCTGGTGGGACCCCTACCCCGGAGCAGCCGAGGGCACCAGTACATCCTGGTCGTGGTAGACTACGCCACCAGGTACCCGGAAGCAATCCCACTGAGAACCATGGCCACCAAGGGGATTGCGAGGGAACTGATGTTACTCTTCTCCCGGGTCGGGCTGCCGGAGGAAATTCTGACAAACCAGGGCACCCCCTTCATGTCACGAATCATGAGGGACCTGTGCCAACTAATGAAGGTAACCCAGTTACGCACTTCTGTTTATCACCCTCAGACGGATGGGCTGGTCGAGAGGTTTAACCAAACCCTCAAAAAGATGCTCAAGAAGACGATGGAGGCCGATGGGAGAAACTGGGACCAGCTGCTGCCGTTCGTACTCTTTGCTATTCGCGAGGTACACCAGGCGTCCACCAGGTTTTCCCCTTTTGAGCTGCTGTACGGGAGACGACCCCGAGGAATGTTGGACCTGGCCAAAGAGGCCTGGGAACAGCAGCCATCTCCCCATCGAACCATGGTGGAACACATGGAAGAGGTAAAAGAACGGATGGCGACGATCTGGCCTATGGTAAGAGAATACATGGCGGAGGCCCAAGCGGCACAGGCGTGGGTCTACAACCAAGCGGCCCAACCCAGGGAGTTCGCCCCGGGAGATAAAGTACTGGTCGTAGTTCCTACCTCCGAGTGTAAGTTCTTAGCTAAATGGAACGGGCCCTACGAGGTCATCGAAAAGGTGGGGCCAGTCAACTACCGGGTACGACAGCCTGGACGACGACCCCCCACTAAAGTGTACCATGTAAACCTACTAAAAAAATGGGTGGCCCGTGAGGTCCTGTTTTCTATCAACTCCCCTCAGGTCGCTGTGAAAACGGAACCAGATGAGAGAGCAACTGACCCCGAGTCAGCGACAGGACCTCCAGGACCTCATCAATCGGAACAGAGACGTATTTTCTACAGAGGCGGGACACACTAACCTAATCCAGCACAAGATCGTCACAGAGCCAGGTAAACGGGTAAAACTGAGGCCCTACAGGGGAGAAGAGAAGCCATTGCAGCCGAGGTACAAGCCATGCTAAGGGCCGGAATCATTGAGTAGTCAAATAGTGAATGGTGTAGTCCGATTGTGCTGGTACCGAAACCGGATGGGTCGATTCGTTTCTATAACGATTTTAGACAGTTAAACGCCATTTCCAAATTTGATGCCTATCCTATGCCTAGAATCGACAAACTCATCGAACGCCTGGGAAGAGCCCGGTTTATCACCACGCTGGACCTGACAAAGGGTTACTGGCAGGTACCTCTGGCGCCCGAGGCCAGGGAGAAGAATGCGTTCGTTACGCCGGACGGTCTTTTCCAGTATAAGATGCTGCCATTCGGGCTCCATGGGGCCCCGCCCACCTTCCAGAGACTAATGAACCCGGTCCTACGACCCCACCGTGTATACGCAGCGGCCTATCTGGATGACATCGTAATACACGGGGAGGAATGGGGGACCCACCTACGACAAATCGACGCTGTGCTTCACGCCCTACGGAGGGCGGGACTAACAGCCAACCCAAAGAAGTGTCACCTCGGCCTTCGAGATGCAAACTACCTGGGGTATACGATCGGGCGCGGCTGCGTCAAACCCCAGATAGGAAAGGTCGAGGCAATCCGGGAATGAGCCCGCCCCCGCACCAAGAAGCAGGTACGAGTGTTCATTAGGCTCGCCAGCTATTACAGACATTTTGTCCCCCATTTCTCCTCCCTAGCGGCACCTCTCACGGACCTGACCCGAAGCCAGCTGCCAGACCGGGTCCTGTGGACGACCGCGGCAGAGACGGCCTTCAGAGCCATCAAAGACGCCCTGTGTTCAGAACCAGTATTGGTGACCCCCGACTTCTCCCAACCTCTAGTGGTACAGACAGATGCATCGGAAACCGGGGTGGGTGCCGTCCTATCCCAGCTACACGAAGGTGAAGAACATCCAATCACCTACATAAGCCACAAGTTATTACCCAGAGAAAATAAATACTCCACGGTAGAGAAGGAATGCTTGGCTATCAAGTGGGCCCTAGAGGGCCTGAAGTATTACTTATTGGGACGGCACTTCACCCTGGTAACGGACCATGCGCCCCTAGTGTGGATGTCCAGGAACAAAGACAATAATGCAAGGGTCACCCGCTGGTTCCTCTCATTGCAACCTTTTGCCTTTGACGTCGTCCACAGGTCCGGAGCTGCCCATGGGAACGCGGACGCACTGTCGCGGAGAGACGCCCTGGGTTCCTGGGCCGCCCTGCCCTCCCGGTCGGAGCTGGGGGGGAGGGGGGGGGGGGGTGGCAACCGGAGGGGACAGAACCATGGAGAGGTGATAGACGTAAGATATGTTAGGCTGATGTGGAGAGATGGCATGCCCATATTAGGAATTCCAATGACGTCACCACCTCAACAAGGAAATAAACGACACCTGAAGAAGACACCGGGCAAGTCAGCTGTAGCGAATAACCGGGCTAAGCGGTGCCCTAGAAATAGGACTGGCAAACAACGAGAAGACGGAGTAGCTTAGGCGAAACCAGGTGGAGTAGAGAGAGTGAGAGAGAGGAGATTGGAGATTGGAGTTGTTGGAGAGAGAAAGTTAAAAAGTGCTGTGTTTGATTTGTTTTGTCAGGAGAAGTCTGCTGTGTGCCCGATTCCCGGATTGAATGAGAACCCGCCCCGTTACCGACCCTCGCCTGTCTGACAACCCTCCTCCTTCCTCAGCCCTGGACCGTAAGAGAACCCGGCTACGTGTACCGAACCCTGGCATCGTACCTCGACTATTCTCACGGATTACGGACTGGCTGACGCTCCCACTAACCTCTACCTCTCTTCCCCACAAAACAGCAATACATTTGCGATTTAAACTGAACTGTCGCGGTGCGGACATTGAGATTATTGTTTTCAGTTGCGTGACAGCTCCAACCAGCTCGGAGTTTGCCACAAAATGTAATATATACAACATTAACTAAACAACAGAAAGCTCTGCAGTGCTTCATTTTAATAAATGCTGATATACTGAAGGTCCTTTAATAAGGTTTTCTTATTAACATTATGTCACGTGCATGCATGCATGCTCACCCACACACACACACACACACACACAAACTTTCTTTATTAAAAGCAGATCTTATGACTTTCAAATCTCAGGGCTAATCAATGGCATGTTGTTCTCATGTGATGGCTAACTGGATTTGCATAGCTGGGAGGACAATCAGCCTTTTGAGAAACCAGCTGACTGAAAAACAGCTATAATAAAGAGAATCTCTTAAAGTTAAAAAAAATAACTTTCGGGACCGCTCTACCTCTTACTCTGCCGTCTCTGAAACACTCTATGAAGGACAAAACTAGGCAGTACCGCAACAACCTTTCCACCTTTCAACTCAATTCCTTTATGTTGCCTCCAGAGACACCTATATGTAACGAGCCAGCGTGTCGGGGTGAGAAATCCAGCGTCCTGCATGCAAGCGCAAAAACGTCTCCATTTTTCTCCTTGTCTCCTTGTATTAGCATCTAACCCGGTGCATTCAGTTCAGCCACACAGCCAAGCAGATTCAATTAGCAATACCTTTTATCTTCACTCCCGGTGACATCACATTCCGCATACTTCGCCAACGTCGGTCTTGATCAAATTCAGTTACGCTGCACTTTGATCAGGCAGTCAATAACAAGCTAGCTCCTCTCTCCCATGATCCGCAGTTCTTGGCCCTTAAAGGACATGTGAAGGTATAGGGAATAAAATATAAGGACAGTGTGTAATTGAATTTACGAAGCATTTGTGTATTGACTTTATAATGACTATATAATCTGGGGATGCATTTGGTATGGCCAACTAAAATACTTTGCCAGTTCCATTCTTCAATACTTATTCAGTTGTTTCAACTTTGAGATATTGGGTGCCTGCTGTTGCATAAGTGGAACATACTGGCTGGGTGAAATAGTGATAGGTCTTTCATATTTCCATCATGCTATTAAGGCTGCTTCCAGAAAATGCCGTTTGACATGTTTGCCTGATGCAGAGTCAGTGTAAAATTCAGTCATGCAATGATGCTTACAGCTGGTCAACTCGCTGACCGCTGTCTAATGGCCAATGTGGCAAGATAGTTATTTTTTGTTTGTTTGCTAACATATGCAGCAGCAGCGGAGGTCATGTGGTCATTGCTCCATTGCCGTGCGCCGCGTGTTGTGATGAGATGAGCTGGACCTCTGGATACACAAATGCGATTAGGTGACGTTTTTCCACTGTTGTAGTCTGTGCCGACGTTGTCCACTTCAACACGGCCACGGCACGGTAGACGTGATACTGAGCAGAAAGAATGGCAACATACTGCGGATGTTTTTTTTTTTTTATGACAAAATGACCTCAAGTTCTAAGAAGACTGTTTCCTGACCCTCCACGGTGCCATTTCATCAGATTCAAGGGCCCAAGACGTCTGTACAGAAGGCTATATTCCAAATGTGTCATCAGATTCAAGGGCCCAAGACGTCTGTACAGAAGGCTATATTCCAAATGTGTCATCAGATTCAAGGGCCCAAGGCGTCTGTACAGAAGGCTATATTCCAAATGTGTCATCAGATTGAAGGGCCCAAGACGTCTGTACAGAAGGCTATATTCCAAATGTGTCATCAGATTGAAGGGCCCAAGACGTCTGTACAGAAGGCTATATTCCAAATGTGTCATCAGATTGAAGGGCCCAAGTCGTCTGTACAGAAGGCTATATTCCAAATGTGTCATCAGATTGAAGGGCCCAAGGCGTCTGTACAGAAGGCTATATTCCAAATGTGTCATCAGATTGAAGGGCCCAAGGCGTCTGTACAGAAGGCTATATTCCAAATGTGTCATCAGATTGAAGGGCCCAAGACGTCTGTACAGAAGGCTATATTCCAAATGTGTCATCAGATTGAAGGGCCCAAGACGTCTGTACAGAAGGCTATATTCCAAATGTGTCATCAGATTGAAGGGCCCAAGGTGTCTGTACAGAAGGCTATATTCCAAATGTGTCATCAGATTGAAGGGCCCAATACGTCTGTACAGAAGGCTATATTCCAAAGGCCCAAGGCGTCTGTACGGAAGGCTATATTCCAAATGTGAAGAAGGTGACAACAGGGAGTGCGGGAGTGCGCACTCAAAAACAAAAATAAAGACTTTAAATCAAAAACACGTCGGCAACATAAAGCTTTTTCGTTGACTTAAGACTTTAACTGTGAACAGAGCAGACATGTTTCTCATAGTCTATATCCCAAATGTGGCAATACGTTAATATAAATATCAAATCACCTTCAAAATGAATGTGCCATGATCAGCCTTTTCAACCCCAAACCAAATCTCAATGTTTTTAGGTGGATGGACTTGGATCCAGACTCAGTTTTCAGGAAATACTGTAGCCTACTGTATATGTACTAAAAGAGAATGTGGCACCTTTCAAGATACTTCTCAAAGTCTAACATTTATAGGAACTACCTCTTCAGAATTTTGGCAATTTTGAGGTATTTCATGTCCTTGATTTTGTTTTCCTAAATTTGTGAACTTCACACCTTCTATTCCAGAATATCTAGGATTAAACACAGTTGTGATGGAAAACACATTGACGCTAACCCATGTTCATAAACTGCAAGGCATTAATAATGATGCAGGCCCACAGTGCCTGCTGGTAACAGACTAAAAGTTGAAGGATCAGCAGATTATAACCATGTGATTTGCAGACAGAGGGGAGACTTAAGGGCACTTTGGGATTGTGCAGCTGAATGGGTCAGGTGACCAAAAACAGTGTTCTCTTTAGTGAGAAACACACTGCCAAGCATTAGTAATACACAATTAAGTATAAAAGTGCATGTAAGAAACCCATATGCTATGTATATTTTTAAAAAAAACACGAGTGTAAAATGGTGTAAGACATTAAGGCAAGTTATAGCATAGTGGTAGAGATTTTGTCTTTGTGAAGATTAACCAGTTTTGTCAAAATTGATATAATGGCAAAACCTTTCAGTGCCATGTCTACCTGCTGAAACTGGGGAATTTAAAATGAGTGTTGAAAAAAAATTATTCAATTAGCAGTCCTGGTTTGTTTTATGAAAATCCGGTAGACAAAAATCCCATTTCGTTCTAATCATTTTACAGCCGCATATTGTGAGACATGGTATTTACTGAACTGTAGCTAGGACTGGCTGTAATTCTTGTCAGTTGGCTTAGAGAAACTCAATCAGATTTCCACCATATTTCAGTATTTTAGGGATTTTTAGCTCATGGGAACTTGGAACAAGGCTGTTCCTTCTTTGGCCGGATTTGGGTTTTAGTTGCTGTGGATAATTAGTTTAAGTAAGCAGCGGTAAGTACGTCACTGTTTGGGCTTGTGTTTGAAGCGGCTTTTCTTTTCTACATCTGTAATTAACAGCAGCCCCTGTGACACAGGGCATAGGGAGAGCCCCCATAGCCCCCTCTTCCCGCTATCCCGTCTTTGGAACAGCGGCAGACAACTAGGAGGCCAGCAAAGATGCGTCGCTGTAAAACGGATGTGGCCTTTGCCACTTCTTCTGCATTGAGGGAGGTCACCCCAGTCTGGACACAGTAAATACTGAGAGGATTGCTGCTGGAGGGTAGAATTAATCTGTTTATGCCTGTAACAAGGATGTCACCATTCAAGTGTATTGCAGGGGCTCAAAGGGGGCACCAATTGTGGCTGCTTTCAAATTATGCTGTAGTCCTACCAGTAATGTTGCCTGCTCCAGTCCCCAGAAGAAGCCAGCTAATGTCTCTGTGCATACTGGCTTAGAGCAGCTGCATTCATGAGCACTTTATTTCTGGGCACTGCAAGAAACTTAGGCGTGGATTCAATTATCATTTGCCACTCACAGTGAAATGCAATCACTGAAATGAAGCAAATAGTGATTATTTGTGACTACAAATCCTGATTTAATCCAGGCCCTAATATAGTTTCCTGATTAGCCAGGTGGGTGCTACACATTGGTGGTGGTTGAGGCGAGTTTCCCCCTCATCATTGTAAGTGTCCTTGAGTTTCTTGAAAGGCGCGTGTAAGTATAATGAATAATGTATAATAATAATAATAATCAGTAATTACATTTTTCATTGCTAGCCTGCGTGCCTGGCCTGCCACTAAACTCTCACTCAATAAATATCACTCTCAATTTTTCCCTTCTTTAACCTCCCAGTTGAACCCCTTACTGAGCAACACGTTTGGCTAATTTGTGAAATTTATGACAGCAACACCAAAACTCACGCCCACATACACTCATAATAATTAATTTCCCGTTTCCAGCATTGCTATGCCGATAACCACTGTACACAGTGAAGTAGACTCAGTTGGAGGTAATTCCTGTCAAATTTTGAGCCACCCAGCATGACCTCTGGAACTCCTCCAAATCCCCACACAGGACTGCATTCATGAGCGATCAAACATGCCAAACACCAAGCTGCATCCAACTCTGGGGTTTCTTCAAATGAACATCAACAATGGCTGAGCTTCCTTACCTCTGAACTTCAGTGGTATGCAATTACACTGAGGTACTTCCGAACAGGGCTCAGTACATGCTTGGTATGCCACCAGTTATTCAATAGTGAGTAGGCTTAATCGTTGAATTGGGTAGAAAGATTCAGTCAAACACTCCTTACACTAACACCAATTATTTTGGTTCTCTGCTAAGTTCTTCTGTTTCACTTCACTGGGAATTGTATAATAGGATTCAGTTAACTACTCTTTGCTAAATTCTTGTAAAATCCCAGAAGGAGAAGTTGAAATCTTAACATGGCACAATGTGTGCAAGTAAATCTTATTTTTGCAGCTCAGGTGCTGGTGTAATAATGAGACTCTGGGTTCCTCACAGTCTGACACACACCAGACTCCGGAGGATTTTCCGGCACAGGGAGGACTGGCTCCTCACGCAAAACTAATCCCACCTGCCACGGACACTGGTGTGGAACGGCCGGCCGGCGTTTGAAGTTTCCCCTCTAATGCTGCACGCGAAGGGGAAAAGCCGGCCGAGAAAAGTGGCTACAGAGCGCTCTGGCTCTGCCATAAAAGGACTTTTAAGAGGTTGGAAAGTAAAGCTTGGTCTTTTTTAAACTATTTTCCCCACCAATGTGTTTGCTTTCGGACGATTGGTGGATAAACCCACAGCCATCCTCCGCTTGGACAAAAGCAAAGACTTTCCAATGAGACGTATAAACATGTATGGCACTCTCTTCCTAAATAAGGGAATAAACTCTGTGTCTCCCTCACACATACACAAAAACACCCAGAGATAAAGCATTACATAAGAGGGAGCCGTCATAAACTGGGCCATTACATTAATTGCTGTTTTGGTCAAAAAGGCAGTGGTAGTCTGGATTAAATCAACATTTGCGATTATCTTTGACTGACTACTAAATGCAAATGTTATTTTTTCCCTTCATAATCATTTTATCAGTATCTGTATTTACTGGTCAGTAAACAGTTAAGGAAACACAATCATTGAACCCAGGTCGTAGTGTATTCATTTTGCATGTCGTGAGGTGATTTGATTAAACAAAATGGTGCACTACACATGCATGAGGTTTACCACATTTAAACCAGGTTGAAAAGTACATCTGTGCTCATGCAATTCAGTAAATTGTAACAAAGCCTTCAGATGTATTCCACTGAACATGTATCTTTGAGGCTGTGTGTTGCAGACACACTTCCCAAAGTGTTTGAGAAACGCTCACTAATGTAGCGGCAGCAAGCCGTGGCAGGCACCGCTTGTGCCGCCAGAGGAAGAGAAGCGGCGTAACACGAAGCGTGTTGGGTTCAGCTCCCCGTCACTAAACACCGGCCCTGAATTTAAAACTTTTGTATTGCTAAACACCGAGGTCAGCTAAATGCCGTTATACTTCATTTCAAACCAGCCTGTTTTCCATTCTTCAGCTGACAGAGACATTGTGGAGGGAGTAAACAGTATTCAAGCGGGAAACCGAGAGAAGTTAGAGGTTTACTGGATTTGTCCTGACACACTTTTGCTCTGTCGCTGTCTGAGGTGCAGTTGTTTGCAAGCCCTGGAGGCCGTTTGTGTTCAGCCCAGGTTGACTTTAGTTGAAGCGGTATTGAATGGCTATTAGAGGTAAAAAAAAAAAGATTAACCAGACTTAGCGTTTGGTGACCTTGCCAACTGGAGCCCCGGTCATTTCTTAACAAGGAGCCTTTCAAAAGAACGTCCGTGTCCAATTGTTTCAATTATGCAAATGGGGACTGAAATCGAAGCAGCGAGGGGGGTGACACTCTCAAATTGAAAGTCGGAGAGCTTTCATTCTTTCGGGGTGCAACAACCCCCCTTTTTTTGCGTTTCCTCCTCCGCGCGAAGCGATACCCGCGTTCTCCTCTCCTCTCAGCCTTCATCGTGCACAACCGGACCCTCGTTGCGCTTGGGGGAAAGAAACTCCAAGGAAAAAGCTGGACGAGTCGGAGGCCACGAGGGCGGGGGCGGGGGGGTTGGGCGCTATCAGACTAGACTTGTTGTGCCTTGTCCCAGGGATGAAAATACCCACTGGTCATGGAGAAGGGTCATGAGACTCCCAAAAGGATTACCCTGAACTGGAGTCATGAGACCTGGCCAAACAAAGGCCCTGCTCACATGCTCATCATATGAACCGCTCCCCATAAAGTGACGAGGTTTCGTGAGCTGTGAGCCTCATTGCGCCGGGCGGACCCGAGGAGAGCAGGAGGGCGAGGGAAAGGGGGGACCCCGGGAACCGGCCTCGGAGAGAGCCGCCTGCGCCCGCTTACTTTTTCACTTCCTACCTGCCTGCTTCTTCGGGTGCTCTCCAGGTAGGACAGAACACACACACACACACACACACCTGCTGGAGCTTCCTGTGGTGGAGGTTACATTGTTAAGGGGACATACTGATTAGGTGTGGAGGATCACTAAATGCTGGCAACGGGGTGAATGTTCGTTCTTTTCCATAACCTTTTCAATACGCTGTTTAGATTATAACTGTGTAGTAATGTGTATAATATGTAGTAAATTATAATTGTGTAGTCAAAATTTGTATTTTTTTAAAATAATTTTTATATTTTATGAAAAAGATATAGCCATTATTCACCATAAGTATTTTGGAAAAGTTTGCTAATAGTTTTACAGAAAAAAACCCTTTTTCTTAACCCTCACAAAATGCCCAAGTCAAATCAGTGCAAATCATGTGGTTAATTGTACTGTTCAGTACAATATTTTTTTTTTTATTCTGACAGAAAAAATCATATCAGCGATTCGGCATCAGGATGGTTCAGAACTGGTGCTTAAAAGCACTCCTCCCTCAGAGCAATGACGCTAACTGCATGCAACTATTTGAGAATATGAATTCTCATTGAAAAGATTGGACAAACTTTAAAATGACAGATTATAAATTATCTTCCAATACACTTCTGTACACAGGCACTGAAATTATTTTAGTTTTGATGGTTCTGGTAATAATGTTTACCACACCATTCCCAAGAGAACAGAACTCTGTCATCTTGTTTTGTGAGCAGGTAGAAAACGGATATCCTCATGTGGTCCACATTTGTCAGAACTGTAGATCAGTTCAAAAAATGTTTATGCTCAACTCATCCAGTGATGATGTGATGAAGTAGTGTACCCACTACTTATTATACTATTCAGGTTATTTTCAGAGCTGTGGAGGTGGGCATGTGTGTGTTGTCTCATACCATTTCCAGTCCTCTTTGTGTCAACCGCGTCAGAACTTCCAGAGCAGACTAAACTTCAAAAGCTTTGGTTTTAATTAGGACCCAAAAGCCCAGACAGATATTGCTTTGAACAAAAAGTTATTTTTGGTCCAACACTGGAACAGGGTCAAACCCCCCCTCCCCCACGCTAGACAACCTGATGAGTTAACAATGCCGTACTAGGACAGAGGACGGTAGAAGAGAAGGGTAGCAAGTGTTGTGGTCCCAGGTTTACATGAGCTGATCACTCAATGCAAAGCGAAACACTGGACTTTATTATCTCTGTCTGTGACCATCCCCTTAGTTTAGATCCAATTAAATGTTAATGTTTCTAATGTTTATGTTTAGAAAAAAGACAACAGCTTCAGATGTGTTATTGGCTATCCATCAACCAACCCTCCACTATTCGAAAGAGAGGGAGAGAGAGTGAGAGCGAATTTCTTTGAATTTTAAGATGCCCTTTATTTCACCGTGCTAGGTTCAGGCACAAAAAAGATTAATACTTCCCCTCCCCTTCACAAACACCAGAACAGACAAACCAACATTCCATACTTGCATATACACATTACAAAATACAGATGCAGAGACAGAGAAATTGAGAGACAGACAGAGAGAAAAAAAGAGTGATAGAGAGAGACAGAGAGAGCTTTCATAGCGAGTGCAGTGTTGATCACCGTGGCATAATAACGTAAGTCATTAAAAGTATCAGGCTTTGCACACGCATTTTCACTGGCGTGTACCGGAGCGTCCTCACGCTTGTGGCCAGGGCCTCCGCTTTAGCGTTTAGGCGGGATTACGATCAGGCTCGGGGTAAGAGGATTTGCTACATCAAGGACACTGAAACTTGGGTGTTTGCATGACTAAAAGCAGAATTCTTGCAGTAATTACTGTTACACATATGTGCAGGGCTGCCGTGACCGGGTACGTTATCCCAGGCAGTGGATTGGGGGGGGGGGGGTGGGGTGTTATGGTCTGTGAACCTGTGACAAGGATTATTGTCCCGGGCCCAGGAATAATATAATAATATAATTTAGAATTCCCCCCCAGCAGCCGTGTGTATGTGCATGTGTATGCTGAAGGGGAGTGGAAGTAGGATCAGTGACTGTTTAATGCGTGCGCCCACCGCAGTCACAGTAAACTGGCTTACACTGGGAGCGCAGAAAAGCAGTCCAGTGCATTTCTTGTTCAGGCACTCATTTGTGGCCCTGGCTTTATTGGCACAGCGCTTTCTTAAAGAGCAGGAGAGCGAAAATGCCATTATACGCCATTATATTTACTGTATATATCCTGTGCCAAGCCTCACGGTAAACGTGTGTGCCGTGACACGTTCCTAAAAACCACTAGTTATGGGCCTTGTTTTGAGAAACCCAAGTATCAGAATATTTGTTTTTTTGAGGTAAACCTGATGTATAAGTGATGGTGCTGTTTGTCAACCGCCCAGTTATATCGGTTATATTTTTAAAAAACATGACGGGGATTCAATCAACTTCGTCCTTAACTTTGACTCACGATTAAATGCAATTATTAGTTTTTTCCTCAGCTTCTTAGTTTTCTCTGGGAAATTATACAATCACCAAAATGAACTTGCCACACTATGACATTGACATGCACTTCTTTAAGTTCAGGACAAAGGTTGATTGAACACTCAGAGGTCTCAAGGCCTCAGAAGCAAACAGAAATGTGCTTGACCGTTGTCTTGCCCACGAGCAGGGCTTACTCATGGGGCGTCTGTCAGAGGAAGGCAGACCATTTCTCTCAATGAAGAACACTGATAACTACCACAGATCTTCACTTATTTCTTTCTGTTTTGTGTTTTGATTTGTTTTGTAGGGCCAGAAAGCCTGGATTGAGAGAACCTTTCAGAAAAGAGAATGTGTTCAGATAATACCCAGCAAAGAACCAAACAAGTAAGTGATATGGACTTGTTGTTGTTCAATTTTAAATACAATATATATATATACATGTATTTCTACTAATAATAATCAGTATTATCTATAATCCATAATTACTTACTAACACTATAGTTTAGTCTCTCTAACACAATAAATTACCTTATTTGGGAGACCAGTAAAACAAGTGATGATGTAAACAGGAATGATGTGATACGAATGTTATAAATGCCCAGAGGGACTGCCCCTCTGTGGGACTTGTGGTTGTGTGAACTGATTCCCCTTCTGCAGAAAAAAGAACACTGCTTATTTACAGTTCCTGCCTCGTACCTTTTTCTACAAACTCTTGGGAGTCTTACAGGCTGGACGTGCACATGTTAAATTAAATATGTAGTTATTTATTGTGCATTGTATACTGTAAACATACAATACACAATAAATATGCCATTATTTATTGTGTATTGTATACTGTAAACATACAACACGCCTCACTTCCCACAAAAAGATGTCAAATACATAATGTCACTGTTGTATAAGCTGAAGCAACAGGTAAGTGCTCCAGTGGTACACTACAGTGAAAGGAAAAGTATCACGGCTGTATGCTGCCTTAACAAGCATCTGAAACAAAGCTAGGCATTCAGCCTCTTGGTCACGGATCATTCCCTGTTGCCGCATCTGAAACCGAACGTGACGAACGATCACATGACTCGTTGGGCCTGCGCCGTGGACCGCCCTGCTGTAGGTCGCGGCGGCGGCTGTTTCGTGTGCACGGCAGCACGTATCCACTCGAGGCATGTGGAGACAAAAGCCCCCGCTGATTGGAGGGGATCAGGGACAGCCCACGGCCTACATACAGACACAAAACACAGGCCACGCCCCCTCTGTTTTCCTCTCCTGTTCACTGCTCCAGAGCCTCACTAATTGAGTCTCAATCAGTACCTTTTTTTGTCCCAGTTTTTGGTCCTTAATTGCGCTTATTCTTCAGAGCAGAGACACACAAAAGGCACACGTGCTTCACCATCACCGTCTTTCTGGGGTCATGGAAGATCCCAGATTTCATTGTCAATGTCTGTTTGTAATGAGGTAAAGTGTCCAGGTGCTAACCGGGCAGGCTTCTGTTCAATGTTGCGTTTTGATGGTCTGAATGAATGTTGATATTGTGACAGCACCATGCGCCTCCGAGACACCAAATCCAGGAGTAAACACACTACAGACACATCTATCAGCCAGTTTATTGTTACACGTATCGGTTTTCTTCTGCACGTAGGCCGCTGCCTGTCCCTGCTTCTCCAATCAGCAGAGGCCATTTTATTCCAAAAGCCATGTTCCCTGGTAACTGCTGCAGCCCTCATATTCCAGTCTCTTTTAAAAAATATTTTTGCCTCTTTTCGCTACCTTTCTGTCCCGATACCCTCCCCTACAGGTGCAGCTGTGGGCAGATAGTGACCCAGCACCCTGCCATACCCTCTGCTGCCACCACAAACAAGGGGGTAGAGGACAGCCCCTATATTGTACCGGTGGGCGTCCCACAGGAGAGATGGTCTGTCCTCAAGCACACAAGGACCTCTCCGACGGACGCCTACGGAGTCATCGAGTTTGGGGGTGGAGGCCACGTCAACAAAGCCATGGTAGGGACTTAGCGGTAGACCCCAAACAACACCCCTTTTTGGACGTGTGACTGCATCAAGGTGTCACACCTGAACATGTCTGTGACGAATGGAACGATGGCATATTATGTGAAGGCTTCTGCTTCATTACGTTAAAATGAGTGGCCTGGGGCTGCCAAATAGCTAGCCCTGGTAAAGATGTGTGGTGTATTGATGTGCGCCAGAGGTCTGGTACGGCATCCCGGCTGTGCCAGTGCCGCTGTGGCCGGCAGCCACACAGGGCAGGGGCTTATAGGCCAAAGTGCCATCCTGGGAGCGAGGAATTCACTTAGCGGAATTCTCCCTATCGCACTGCACAATCTACTCCTCTGGTCCAACAGGGACCTGCAGACTGACTGGACTGTCACTCAAAACCCCCAAACCCTGATAATGTAGGTTACATTCAGACACACAGATCTTTCCACAAAAACAGTGTACTTCCAGTGTGTAGCAGCCCACCTGTGTGACACTTTATACAGTTATTGCAACTTTAACACCTAAAGTCAATACCTAAACTCAACCGAACGGTCTTGTCACTCCCCAATGCATGTTAACAGGCACTCTTTTTTCACCTCTCCGTCTCTCCCATAGTACATCAGGGTGTCGTACGACTCCAAGCCGGACAACCTGCTGTACCTGATGGTGAAGGAGTGGCAGCTGGAGCTGCCAACGCTGCTCATATCCGTCCATGGTGGCCTGCAGAACTTCGAAATGCAGCCCAAGCTCAAGCAGGTGTTTGGGAAGGGCCTGATCAAGGCCGCCGTCACCACGGGGGCCTGGATCATCACTGGCGGAGTCAGTAATGGTAAGCGTCTTCTTTCGCCGGGATGCATTCCTATCACGTCTATTCCGAAGTTGATGAGAAAAGCATATTGCTCAGGACGCTGTCAGAAATGTAGGATGTTGCCGACACACATTCCTTTGACACGACCCACAGATACTCAAAGGCCCTCTGCATTGAAATCGACACCTCTGGAATTTTCCTTCATCATTAACTATGAGCGTCGCTCTTTGGAGAACCTCATAGCCTCTCACAGGATATTCATACATTTATAATCCCTCACAGAAGGAAAGCCGGTATATGGATTAGGCACACCACTCTGTGATGCTGTTAATAGATTATACGTAATACTTCATATATGCATAATCACAAGCAGAAGTGCTTTAGCCAGAGGCAAAAATGGATGGACAGACTATGCAGGGGGATTAGTGCTGTAACCAACTGAACCATGTTTGAACCATATGAGATGCTGAACTTTTCAAACTGAATGTGATCTTTACTGTACTGGCAGGAATCATCCCATTGACAAACCTTAGTCTCAGATGAGCTCGGAAATAGACATACAGTGCTAAACTCTGAATCCCATGATTCTACCTGTTCTCAAAAGAAACATGTGATTGCTTTGAAAATGGGAAAAAAATGAAAAGTTGGAGATAAAATGCATCCCACATTTTATTTATAATAAAAATGTTTTATTGCTCATTGCAAAAAAAGGGAAAAGGGTTCTCAAGACAAATGGTAAAATAACCCATGGCACTACTTTTTATGTGATAATGTAAAAGCCTTCATTTAATGACACAAATGGCATAATATTGTGCTTCCATTAAAAAAGGCAAGAAAGGCTTCTGCTTCGTTACACAAAAAACAAAATCCACAAAATATAATTTTTTTACTTCCATCATTTAGGATGAACAACTTGTTAAAGATGGTAACAACTCTTGCAAACCTGTCAAACCTACTTTGTTTGTCCACCACAGGGGTTGTCCGTCATGTCGGAGATGCCTTGAAAGACCACTCCTCTAAGTCCAGAGGGAAGGTCTGTGCCATAGGGATTGCACCATGGGGAATTGTGGAGAACAAAGAGGACCTCATTGGTAGAGACGTAAGTCCAAAGTGGAGCTTAAAGCCCTATGAACAGCCCACTAAAAGACAGTTGCCATTCCAAATAAAACTATTAAACACCACTCATTTGAGCAGAACTTAGAGATGGTGAAAGGAACACCTGCATATTGTTAGACTAATAGGCCTATCTTGAAAGGAGCAGGTGGTCAGCATATCAATACCCTGACCCACAGATGGTTGAGGGTGACCTGTTGACCAAACCTGTTGAAATGGCCACATTTATTCCAGCAACACTGCAGTGACACAGTTTCATTTGACTATATAGACTGTGTGCATGCATGCTGGCAGTTTTTGCCTGAAGATCAAATTTTGAACTTCTGAAGTCCACCCACAGGTAACGAAGCCCTACCAATCCATGTCCAACCCCCTGAGTAAGCTGTCAGTGCTGAACAGCAGCCATTCACACTTCATCCTGTCTGACAACGGCACCTGCGGGAAGTATGGCTCCGAGGTCAAACTGCGCCGGCAGCTGGAGAAACACATCTGCCTGCAGAAGATCAACACCCGTAGGTGGCCACTGTTCATTATCTGACACAGCGCAGAACAGTGTCAGTCTTGTGGTACTGTGGTAAAAATAAAATATCCCCAAAACCTGCTGCTAACTTCATCTAATTAGCGGGTCTGAGTAGAACGTGTATATTGAGGACATGTACCACAACAGCATGTTTGTGTTGCTGCAGAATTGCAGATTCTGAAAGAACTGATAGGCTGTGACCATGACTGTAACCGTACACCCATCAGCTCTTCAAAGTCTTGTTCGAAGTCCCTGTTCGTGTACCATGTGACCTGTGGGTTTCCCTTTGTCATCCTATGCCTGGAGCTAGCAATAAGGCAGGGAAAGCAAAGGGATGCTCAGCTGTCACCACTGACATCCCCCCCCCCCCCCCACTTGCACCAAATCACATGTTTGGTGTCTACCTAACAGGGAGGGTAGAAATAGAAATATTCACAATAGAAACCCAAATTTAAGGTCTTGGCATTTGCATATTTCATGCAAAGAAAATGTCAATGTCTGTTATTTAAATTTTATTTAAGTTTTGGGATTGTTTCACCAAGCTCTGTTTTCAAGATAGATAAACAGTGTGTTTACGACTTTCTTCTGTTCAGTCCCACACTAAAGAGCAGTGGTTCCTAATACTATCCCATGGTGCACATCTTATTTTCTTACTGAGCATTCTGAAATCCTGCCGTAGAGAACACGGGCTCCTCTGATTTGGCAGCAGTGTTTGTGCATACTTCTCTAACTCTACATATGTGTGTGTGTGTGTGTGTGTGTGTGTGTGTGTGTGCCTGTGCACATGTATATCCCTGTTAGGCCTGGGTCAGGGCGTCCCAGTGGTGTGTCTGATTGTGGAGGGGGGCCCCAATGTGATCTCTGTCGTGCTGGAGAGCCTCCGGGAGGAGCCCCCAGTCCCCGTGGTGGTCTGTGACGGGAGCGGCCGTGCCTCCGACATAGTCTCCTTTGCGCACAAATACTCGGAGGAAGGCGGGTAAGAACAAAGCGACCCCCAAACCTGTTTTGCATCTGCGCTGCAACCATGGCGTAAGCTTCTCTCCATGCCGAAGGGTTCCCGTCACAGTTGAAGCTGAAGTTTTTCTTCTTCTTGTTCTCCGTGCTCAGGTTGGTGACTGAAAATGTGAAAGATCAGCTCCTGGTCACCATTCAGAAGACGTTCAACTACAGCCGCAACCAGGCCCAGCAGATCTTCCTCATGGTCATGGAATGCATGAAGAAAAGGGAACTTGTAAGTAGCAAGGGATGAACATACCAGCAAAGATGTCCTTAGCTCCTTAGCCTGTGGTTTCAGTCAACTGGCCAAAAAATAAACTGTAGATTTGATCACTTTTAGCATTACAAAGAGGACATAAACCAGAACAATGTAGGACCCTGATAATATTGTATGTTGCCGCACAAAGCCTTTCAAGGATACTGAGGTAAGCAATCATAATGGAATTAAGTGTATTATAACAAAATTATGTAAATGTAGTCCTGAGTTCAAAAATAAGGTAAAAGGCGGACAGTGCAGGGTAATGTTGATATAACTGACTTTGAGAATTTAGGCCTATTTATAGAAATATTCTTGAACTACACGGATTACAAGGAAACATATCAATAAACTTGCTTTTTTATGATCCACTTTCTCCTGCATTTTCATTCATGTGTCATGTGTCCCCTCGCACCCACAACCATGTGTACCCCATCGTCTGTCTAAATGTTTGAATGTACAAAGAGACATTACATGGCAACAAATATTATATTGGTTTTCTGTTGTTCTTTTCCCAAAGTCATCATTTCTCCCCATTTCTAAACACCCTCCGAATAACATAGTTTCTCTCCAGATTCACTGTCAGTTCCTCCATAGACAGCTCATAAACTTCATTTACTACAATTAACCAAAAGAACTGTGATGTAATCATCATGGATTTAATGCTCACGAGCCATAAAAATAAAGCCTAAGCATCTTCACAGATTATAGTATCTGCCTCGTAGCCTTTTTTTCAGGGCACAGAGGCTCGACTCCATAGGTTGAAATTACCGCATTCCTCGCAAGTCACAGATTTTCCACACAGACCGCGATGGTGATTAGTAGCTTTTAAAGCCCCTTCCGCAATAATCTCAGACCCAACACAGCTGGGTTCCAGAGATCAGGGTGGGCCCACTGGCCCGATGCCCAATCCTTCCTGTCATTCTGCCATTCATCCCCGGGCGGGAATTACAGGTCATCCCCTCGGCATAGCCTCGGTCACACAGACAGAGGGAGCGACGTGGCTCTCTCTCCTTCTAATGCACCGACTCCACTCCTCCGCTTTAATTCTTCTGACACGGTCCACCCGGAGGGATATCATTAATCTTAGCGTTTGTATCTGTCATGCATTAGAATATTTAATGCCTGGGAATGCCGCATTATTTTAGATAAATGAGATTTGCTGATGTGACCCATTTAACCTGCTAAAATGCCACTGGAGCTGCTGGCTCTCCCAGGGCCCGTCTTTTATGGCCAGATTCGTTGGTTTCCACTCCTGTGTAGAATGTATGCATTATGGACCGAAGGAAACAGCAGCTGGCCAGGTAAGGGTCACATAGACATGATGTATTGACATATGCACATTGTATACATCATTGATAACTAGATGCATTATATACTGGATATGTTCTCCACGTTACTCTGGATAAGAGCGTCTGCTAAGTGATTGTAATATAATGCAACGTATTATTGCAATTGGCAAACAGCATTTTGAGCTAGCTGAGCTAACTAAAATAATGCACCTGTTCCCTGAATTATACCTTGCTGATAATAAGCAGCTAAGTATAAAACACTAAAACAGTGGCAGTTGTGTTACACAGCACCATGACGTCTGGGTGCTTTGTTGGATATGAGGTGATGGTCAACTCATAGTACCAGAAACTCTCCAGGTTCATTACCTTTAGAATTTATTGAATGCATTTCAAAAGTTGTAGTACTGCCATCTCTCTGAGAAATCAGGGAATATGCGGAAGGACAGTTTTCGATTCTCCTTAATGAAATGTTTCATGCAACCCAGCACAACCAAAATCACAAAAGCTCAAATAACTTAACCTTAATGAACGCGGGGGTATTTCAGCTTCTGGGAAGGGACGTGTTTAAAGGTAACTGGATTCTCTCCCAATGCATGCTGGAATAGGCTCCAGCCCCTCCCCCTCACAACCCTGACCAGGAATAAGCGGGTTATATAATGGATGGATGGATTCTGGAGATACATTATTCATTCTCAGTTGCCGAATAGTTGGTACATAGAAATCATACAATCCCACAATACCTCCGCAATCCCTCAGCAGCTTGAACGCACAAAGGGTGTCCATTCACAGATGGTATGCGTTTCCCATAAACCACCCAAACCCCCACCGCATATCACTTTCAACTAAACTAAATTATAAACAGATTACTATTCCGGTTCTGTTGTGAGTTTGGAATGGTTTGAAAGGTTGAGACGCAGCCAAAAGAACACCGTGAACATGAGTGTCCTGTGCCCAGGTGCCACGAGGGCCGACGGGTCTCAATGCTGCCTCTGCAATCTGCGGCATACGGCCTGCACTCAGTGCCATGGCAACTGCATTATCAACATTGCAGCACATTGAAGCATTGCAGCACGCGTGACAGTGGATCTGCCGTAATTGCATTTGTCTGGCTGAAACAAGAGCAGCACTGTCACGGCCTTAGAAAAACGTTATCAGCAAGTCTTGTTTATGTGGCATTATGTGTGTGTGTGTGCGCGTGTATGCCATCTCTACTACAAGGCACAAGTATGTTTAGGATGGCTCATTTTCTTGTGGTAAGACCCAGGCATCAAACCCGATCCATAACAGATTTGTCGTATTGCTTCATATAATCTCTTAGATAGTTTCCAGATGATCCTTTTTGCACAGCTGGCTATCTTCTAAGGTGATCCGGATTACATACTATATCTATCTTGCCTGAGGGTACAGAAGCAGTAGACTGATTCCTATCTTGGAATCAAACCTTTAATGGTGACCCTTGGGGTCACAAGCCCAGCCATGGGGGTACGGTCATTCATTACTTAATTTACTCACTCATGCACATTCACTCGATCGTTATTCACGTAACGTGACCTGACAAATAAAGTGAAAATTCCTCCACTGACAGGAAACGCAAAACTGCCCAGAAGAAAGCCCATCGCCTCACAAGTAAAGTCCCGTCCACTTCCCCCCCTGTTTAATATAGGTGGTATTTCACCTGTCAATCTCTCCCGTAGATAACAGGGTGACTTGTTCCCTCGTCTCTGATCCCAGATAACAGTGTTTCGCATGGGGTCAGAAGGACAACAGGACATCGAGATGGCCATACTGACAGCTCTGCTGAAAGGTACGCACTGTACTCACCTGCACAGCACTGCAGCGTACTGTCTCTAAAAGAGTAACCTGCCAACTCAGAGACAAAATCTATCTTTTATGGGGCTGCTGGATGCTTATTTCCAAATTGTGGAAACGCTCCATGGTCTGCTTCTGTAGCCTGTGAGCACTAGCTGTGTGTGAAGAGCCCTCCTCCACCTCAATGAGTGCACACTTCAGCTAGCGGACAGCAGACCGAATATAAGGAGAGGAGGAGGGTGCTAGCATGTCTGCTCCCTGCCACATTGACGAAGGGCGTGACAACAAAGAGACAGTCCTAAAAGTGCCATCGGGCGTTCCAAATTGAGAGAATGAGCTGTGGACCTTCGGATGAGTGTCCCGGTGGTGACGTGGGGGTGGCTTGTGTGTTTTTAGGCACTAACGCCTCGGCGCCTGACCAGCTGAGCTTGGCCCTGGCCTGGAATAGAGTGGACATCGCCCGCAGCCAGATCTTTGTCTATGGGCTCCACTGCCCCGTGAGTGTAATCCCTCTGCAGCTTCACTTCATTACATCCATACACCTGTCCAAATGCCTTCACCTTCTGTAAAATCTCCCAGACACAGCAGAAACACTTGAGATCGTTACCAAAACCAAAACCACGTAAAAACTCTTGCAAGACTTGACCTTATTACGCAGGTCCACATCAAGCAATATGTATCTGCCATAGGTGTAGGTCCAAAATCAATTAATTAATGAAAAGGATATACATATGGTCAACCTAATCTGTAAAAGCTGAGGACTGTCCTTTTTTTTTTTTTACCACTTTCTTCATGGGCCTTCAACTAAACCCACTCCACTGGCATCACTCTCTAACATTTTTTCTGGAATTTCAAGCCAGAGAGCTCAAGCCACGTTCCTGGTTTGCTGGAGGCTATTAATTAGTCCTAGATTATTTAGGGTGTATTCAGAGGACCGAAAAGATTTACTTGGCAGCCATTATGTCACACTCCACTGAAAATGTGCCCTTAAATCTGTCTGGGAGTTTTGAACCGCTGTGCCCTCCATTTTAATCCATCTCTAATGCAGAAACAATCCAATACCCACCTGTTCATTCGCCTTTATTTTTGTATGGTGATTGGTTTTAATGAAGTCTGCATAAAAAAGCACCACGCGTCAATGCTCTGTGCTTGGCCATGTGTGTGTGTGTGTGTGTGTGTGTGTGTGTGTGTACGTGCGTGCAGTTTTGTCATAATCTCAATCTGGCGCTGCAGACAAGAGAGACACGGCCTACCGATTAAAATAAAAAAACTCTTAAATGCAGCCCTAAGTAGAGCACACAGGTATCCATTTAATAATAGGAGTGCACAGAAAATATAAAACTGCTTCTGAGTCCTGTTTACTCGGCCTGACACTGCTACTGAGTCTAAATCCCAACAAACATACAGAAACGTACATAGAAAGCACTGTGCGTTTGCTGGGTTGCTCGTAATACTTCCGGACCCACTCACCTCCAAGAAACGCGCTGCCGAACGCTTAAGAAAGCCGCCTCAGTCCACACTGACCTGTCCCCTTCCCGCCCTGCAGCCTGCGGGTTCCCTGTCTGCCACCACCACTTACACCAGGGAGAAGAAGAAAAGCCCCACCACGACCTCCCGGAACAAGGGCAAGCCCCGGGGCAAGAAGGGAAGGGGAGCCAAAGCCAAGCCTGAGCCACCAGAGGAGACTGACCCCAGGAAGCTGGAGCTAATGAACTGGGTGAATACCTTCGGACACTCACTACATTACTACATGTACCATCATGCATATGTGTATGTCAGTGGCGGCTGGTCGGTTTTAAAGTAGTACAGTAGTACAGTACAGTAGTACTGAAAAAAAGGGGGTCCGGGAGAAATATTTTGCAAAAATCACCCCTAAAATAACCCCTAAGAGTTGATAAAAATTAGACTTTTCATCTTGGTGATGTCTCAGATGGAAAAAACTATAAAAAATATAGCTAATTGTAATAAAAATCAAACAAAATGTAACTCCTAAGCTGTCAAATTGTTCCAATATTAAACTTTCAATCTTGATTTTTTGAAGTTCCAAGATGACTAATGTTCATAGTTACAAAATTGACTGTGTATAATAATGAATTAAACTGTAGATTCAAGAAATGCAAACGTTTTAATAGGTGTGCATTTTTCAGAAGACTTTGTAAAGTAATGATAGTAACATCTTAAACAAAATATGAAAATAAATACCGATATATACAGTTGAAGTCGAAAGTCACCGTAGCCAAAATCCATTTAAACTCAGTTTTTCACAATTCCTGAAATTTAATCCTAGTAAATATTCCCTGTCTTAGGTCAGTTAGGATCACAACTTTATTTTAAGAAATGTGAAATGATAGTAGTGAGAATGATTTATTTCAGCTTGTATTTCTTTCATCACATTCCCAGAGGGTCAGAAGTTTACATACACTCTGTTAGCATTTGGTAGCATTGCCTTTAGATTGTTTAACTTGGGTCAAACATTTTGGGTAGCCTTCCACAAGCTTCTCACAATAAGTTGCTGGAATTTTGGCACATTCCTCCTGACAGAACTGGTGTAACTGAGTCAGGTTTGTAGGCCTCCTTGCTCGCACACGCCTTTTCAGTTCTGCCCACAAATTTTCGATTGGATTGAGGTCAGGACTTTGTGATGGCCACTCCAATACCTTGACTTTGTTGTCCTGAAGCCATTTTGCCACAACTCTGGAAGTATGCTTTGGGTCATTGTCCATTTGGAAGAGCCATTTGCGACCAAGCTTTAACTTCCTGGCTGATGTCTTTAGATGTTGCTTCAATATATCCACATCATTTTCCTTCCTCATGATGCCATCTATTTTATGAAGTGCACCAGTCCCTCCTGCAGCAAAGCACCCCCACAACATGATGCTGCCACCCCTGTGCTTCACGGTTGGGATGGTGTCTTCGGCTTGCAAGCCTCACTCTTTTTCCTCCAAACATAATGGTCATTATGGCCAAACAGTTCAATTTTTGTTTCATCAGACCAGAGGACATTTCTCCAAAAAGTAAGATCTTTGTCCCCATGTGCAGTTGCAAACTGTAGTCTGGCTTTTTTATGGCGGTTTTGGAGTAGTGGCTTTTCTTCCTTGCTGAGCAGCCTTTCAGGTTATGTCGATATAGGACTCGTTTATAGATACTTTTGTACCTGTTCCCTCCAGCATCTTCACAAGGTCCTTTGCTGTTGTTCTGGGATTGATTTGCACTTTTCACAAAAAGCACATTCATCTGTAGGAGACAGAGCGCGTCTCCTTCCTCAGTGGTATGACGGCTGCATGGTCCCATGGTGTTTATACTTGCGTACTATTGTTTGTACAGACGGACGTGGTGCCTTCAGGCATTTGGAAATTGCTCCCAAGGATGAACCAACCCACCAGGTCCACAATTTTCTTTCTGAGATCTTGGCTGATTTCTTTCCATTTTCCCATGATGTCAAGCAAAGAGGCACTGAGTTTGAAGGTAGGCCTTAAAATACATCCACAGGTACACCTCCAATTGACTCAAATAATGTCAATTAGCCTATCAGAAGTTTCTAAAGCCATGACATCATTTTCTGGAATTTTCCAAGCTGTGTAAAGACACATTAAACTTAGTGTATGTAAACTTCTGACCCACTGGAATTGTGATATAGTGAATTAAAGGTGAAATAATCTGTAAACAATTGTTGGAAAAATTACTTTTGTCATGCACAAAGTAGATGTCCTAACTGGCTTGCCAGCACTATAGTTTGCTAACATGAAATCTGTGGAGTGGTTAAAAATGAGTTTTAATGACTTCAACCTAAGTGTATGTAAACTTCCGACTTCAACTGTAAGCCTACAACTTGGAGCAGTAGAGGAAAAAAATAAACAAAAAATCTCTGTACAGAGTTCATACACATTTTGACCAATGGATTTCCATGACTTCTCAATTACTTTAAAAATTTTCATGACATCATAGAAAAACATTCTATGATGTCACTGTGTATACATGGAAAAGTGAGGATAAAATTTGGTATTGAAATTAAGCATGAGAATTCCAAAGCACACAGTATACCTTGAATAACATGAATGACAGACAATATAGTTTGATCCAAAGAATATCATCTACAAATGTATTTTTGGTTAATATGCATTCCATAACTGACACATATCAGTACGAGCTTTAACGTTAGTAGGCAGCAGCGTCTAGTTAGAGCACACATTGCTTTCCCTTTTGTAGGGCAAATTTTAACAAATATTGTCCGAGACAAACGTTACCATAACAACAGAGCCAGCGACAGGGTCAAAGTTTCATTTATTTCATGTCTCAGCGACATCTTCAGCGACTGTCGCAGCGACCACAGGACGACAGTCGCCCAAGTATAAACCAAATGTCGCTGGTTACAATTGAGCATGACGTCCTTGCACGGATCGTGACACTTGATCAACCCCTCCCATAGTTTAATTGGATATACAGTATGTAAATCTTTTATTCCTAAGGCTAATTGGTCTGACGGAGGGAGCTTATCCTCCCTTTGTCATTTTTGCAATGTAAAAGATAGGTGAGCAGAAGCCGCAGTACGAGGTGACATTTCAATGGGTGCTTATGAGACCGGAGGGAGAACGAGAGAGCTGTTGTCTCCTGCTACATTTTTTGACATTTTGCGCTGTTGACATTTTGTTTTTTACCATTGGCAAAATGCATCCTAGAAATGGATATGACCGAAAGTTGTTATTTGTTTTATCGATTTAAAAAAAAAAAATATATATATATATCTATATATATAGATTTTTTCCCCCTTCAAATTCTTGAGGAAGACGATCCTCCCTGTCCTCTATGGATGGGCCTTCTTTGGTGTATGTGCATGTATACATGTATGTGTGTCTTATTTGTCCATTTACACAGCTTGACATGAATGCAAAGTGATGTTGGTTGTTCAAGGTTACAATAGTAGCAGCCCAGCTGGATATTGAGCCAAAGAACCTTGTCAAACACATTGTGTGTGTGTGTGTGTGTGTGTGTGTGTGTGTGTGAGAGAGAGAGAGAGAGATGAGAGAGAGAGAGAGAGAGAGAGAGAGAGAGAGAGAGAGAGAGAGAGGAGAGAGAGAGAGAGAGAGAGAGAGAGAGAGGAGAGAGAGAGAGAGAGAGAGAGAGAGAGAGAGAGAGAGAGAGAGAGCAGGGATGGGCAGTGTGGCCCGTATCTGTTTCTGGATTTCAAACCAACTGCAAAAGCTGCATACACCCGGGCCCGCGAGGCCTGGAGTTGCCCATCCCTGATATAGAGAGATAGATAGAGAGAAGCAGAGAGACATAGACAGTCGGTAATAACGGCAAACATTCAACACACAACTTTTTTTTTTCTACAGTCAGTTCCATCACATTCAGTCAATGCTGCCATCATAGGTTGATTTAGGGCAGGTTGTGGAGTGGGCTGCACTGGGTCCTGAGCTCTTTTTGTCTATCACAGGTCAACTCCTTAGAGCAGGCCATGATGGACGCACTGGTGCTGGACTGGGTGGACTTTGTCAAGCTGCTGATTGAAAACGGAGTGAATAATCCACCATTTTCTCACCATCCCCCGACTCGAGGAGCTGTACAACACGGTGTGTGTGAACACTAGCTCAATGACTGATAAAACAAGCTAACCAGCCCGTCAATTAAGTCCCTTTGTGTGTGTGTGTGTGTGTGTGTGTATTTATAGTACATGATAGATATGGAGAGATTAGATAGGTATACTGAATAGATCAGAAGACAGATACTGTGGTATCCCCCAATGGGGAACGTTGTCAAGTGGTACTGTGTCGGTGTATTACTGTGTATTAGATTTGCTTACAATACACATTATAACCCCCACAAGAAGAAACATGACCAAACATAACACTAGGATTTCCACAGTGTGAGCATTGAGACTGAACTGTGAGCCAACACTGGTATCATGTGGACCATTTCACAGAAAATGTCCCAACTGGAAGACTAAAAATATACTCAGTGTTCAAAAATGCATTCACGCATTCCCTCTCTGAATACAATGAACAACGCACATGGGGACAAACAAGGGCACGCTTCAGCATATCAGCAGAAAGACACAAGGCATACGTTTTCTCTGGAAATATTAGGACTATCATGCGCATATTTCATTATGGGCTGGAGTCAGAGTTGGCCAACTTAAGTCATGCGCTTATGTGCCTCTCCTGTGCGGATTTAACGTGGACTGAGATACGCTGTATTCTAACCTGCGCTACGCGGATGCGTTTCTCAAAATGTGGGTGGCACAGGGCATGATATTCTCATGACCTGTTTCTTGTACCTGCCCCCTTGGTTGCCAGCTTTCTACTAAAATAATGTGTGTGAGGGTATACATTTTCAATGTGACATTGCCTACATATGAAGTGACATTGCCTTTAATAACCACATTTGCCTTTGTAAAATTCTACCTTTGTGCACCGTAGTTGCTCTTGCCTGATGGGGAAGGCAGTGAACGTATTAATCCGTCACATTGATAAAATGATCATAGCTCCTATTGACAACTTGGATATACCCATCACACAATCACACAAAATAATTGCTGAATAGTGGTTGCAGGCAATATTATTAAGTAAGCAAATAAATTGTTGGATTTACTGAAATTATTATTTTTTTAAATCAAATCTTTTTTTCACGATTTAGGCTACCTAACAAAGACATGTAGCCTACGGTGGTTGAACACAATAGCCTATATACAACATGTTCAGCTTCAGCAATAATTTTGGAGAAGCTGTGCTGATACAAATCGTCCTCTCTGTCAAAGCAGATATGATCCAGACACTGTCTATCATTAATCCATCTAATATTGGTCTGGTATGATATACCAGATGGCCAATCAAAGCCTACATTTACATATTTTTCTTTTATGACAACTCTATGATAATTGCAAGTTAGCTATGCAAAGGAAAATATGACCAATATTATGTTCAAATAACATGCACTCATTGTAATATGGGCCATTCTACAAAAGTCATGCAAATTGCTGTCCCTCTCTGATAAAAGTAAGAAATTGACCAATAAAATTTCTTTCAATGCTATATAATTCATTAGATCATGTTATGTTTTAATATAATCCAAGATATAAATTGCAGTAATAATAGTTACATTTATCCAAAATCAACACTTATACTCTTGGGGAGTATAAATTCCTATTGGGAGATGGCTGTCCCCACTATCAACCCTTAAACTGGTGCATTAAAAAATAATACCAAAAATATTTTGCCAATTATTTGACTTGTCTCATTCAATAAAGCATGTGAATTTTTATCAAATATAAGTTAAAATAATGCAATCTATTTTGTAATAAATTTTATAATTCAAAAAACCTATCGGAAAAATGCTGTCCCCAATATTTACGTCACAACGAAACGTACACTGTTTGAGTCTGTACAGTGAACCTGCTTGTAGCCACACACCCCTTTTTTAACCAGGAAATTAGACAGCCTTCATATGAATCAAGGCCACATGGTGAGTAGCTAGGTTTTAGCGTTTTGATATAATTGTCCTTCAAAGTATGAAAATTAGTCTGTGGTTTTAAGAGACGTCACAACCAAACACCCAAGTTTCATATTACAGAAGAAAAGTTGATTTCATAACTGTAGATTTGATTAAAAGGAAGGTGCATCTGCACAGAGAAGTGGTTGCTAACCATGTGTTTTGCTAAATCTTTTGTTTTGTGGCTGAAATGAGCCAAAATTGTCACAACCGAAACAGTCACTACCGAAACAAATGGTATTGTTTTGACAGGCCTGTTTCGGTTGGTGACACTTGTCCGTAAATTCTTATTAAAGACAATAAATAGTGAGACAATCAATGCACATGTACAAACCTCAATTCCCAAAAAGTTGGGACAGTGTATAAAATGTAAATAAAGACAGAAAGCAATGATTTGCAAGTCCTTTTTGCATTCAATTTCAAAACAGTACAAAGACAAGATATTTCATGTTTTAACTAATCAACTTTATTCTACATTTCATTCTTTATTCAGCTCATTCTACATTTGATGCCTGCAACACCTCCCAAAAAACTTGGGACAGGGCCATGTTTACCTTTGTGTTACATCACCTGTCCTTTTTAACAACACTCAGTAATCTTTTGGGAACTACAACACTAATTGTTGTAGTTTTTAAAGCAGAATTGTTTCCCATTCTTGCTTAATATGAGACTTCAGCTGCTCACCAGTCCGGGGTCTCCATTGTCATATTTTGGGCTTCATAATGCACCACATGTTTTCAATGGGAGACAGGTCTGGACTGCAGGCAGGCCAGTGTAGCACCCGCACTCTCTGACGACTAAGTCATGCTGTTGTAACACATGCAGAATATGGCTTGGCATTGTCTTGCTGAAATAAGCAGGGATGTCCCTGAAAAAGCGATTGTCTAGATCGCAGCAAATGTTGCTCCAAAATGCATATGTACCCTTCAGCGTTAATGGTGCTTTCACAGATGTGGAAGTTACCCATGCCATGGGCACTAACACACCCCCATACCATGACAGACACTGGCTTTTTGAACCTTGTGTTGGCAACAATCGAGATGGTCCTTTTCCTCTTTGGCCGGGGAGAACACGACGTCCATTATTTCAAAAAACAATTTGAAAGGTGGACTCGTCAGACCACAGCACACGTTTCCACTTTGCGTCAGTCCATCTCAGATGAGTTGGTGGCGTTTCTGGATGTTGTTGATATATGGCTTACGCTTTGGGTAGTAGAGTCCTTAACTTGCATTTGTAGATGCAGCGACAAATTGTGTTTACCGACAATGGTTTTCTGAAGTATTCCCGAGCCCATGTGGTTATATTCAGTACAGAAGCATGCCGTTTTTAATGTAGTGCTGTCTGAAAGATCGAAGATCACGGGCATTCAATATTGGTTTACGGCCTTGCCCGTTTTCTCCAGATTCTCCTCTGAATCTTTTACTAATATTATATACTGTAGATGGTGAAATCCCTAAATTCCTTGCAATCGTGTGTTGAGAAACGTTGTTCTTAAACTGTTGGACTATTTGCTCATGCAGTTTTTCACAAAGTGGCGAACCCATCCTTGCTCGTAAATGCCAGAGCCTTCGTGGATGCTCCTTTTATACCCAGTCATGATAGCATGACCTGTCACCTATTCATCTATTTACCTGTGGAATGTTCCAAACAGGTGTGTTTTGAACATTCCACAACCTTCCCAGTCTTTTTTATACCCCTGTCCCAGCTTTTTTGGAAAGTGTCGTAGGCATCAAATTCGGAATTAGTGTATATTTACAAAAATCTATGAAGTTGCTAAGGTAAAACATTAAATACCTTTTAAATACCATTTTTATTTAAATATATAGACAAGAGAATTTACAAATCACTGCTTTCTGTTTTTATTTGCATTTTACGTACTGTCCCAACTTTGGAATTCAGGTTTCAGGAAGAGATGTCACAACCGCAACAATGTGGTCACAACCGAAACACCTGCTGTTTTGTTAAAATTTTGAATAATATGAATAATCAATCAAATATCCAAGATATTGTGCTGGTGAGGGTATATATAATCTCATAAATAAGAATCTATCAAATTCATGTGATCAAATCTGTCCATTTTATAGAGAACATTTGTACGGAGTTTTCACTAAATTTAATTAATCCAATGTTTTATTTGATTTAAAAATTCAGGATAATTGATTCAAATTCAACAGCAGTCAAGATTTTTTTTCAAAAATGTCATTTTCAAAGGGGTGAATTAAACTTATCAATTGGGTATGTAATTGTATTTCAAAAGCAGGGTTTACACCATGTTTCCGTTGTGACATATTTAGGAGCAGTCAGTAAATTCATCCTTATTCTGAAAAAATGTGATTGCACTGTACATCTAGTATATTTATGTATCTCAGATAAAGTGTAACACATATATTATAAAATAATTTTGCAAAAAGAATACAAATTTACACTTTTCTCCAACCCTCAATTTGCACGACTTCTGTAGAATGGCCCATATCCATTTATGCAAAAGATGTTGTATTTTTCATAATAGTCTCTTGGCAGCGCTAGACATAAACCACCTTTTTTTCAGAACAAAGATTGAAAAAATTGATTCAGTGAAAACTCTGAATACGCGTATCTTGCACGACTTGCAGACATGCCTCATTTTCATCAAATCTCCACCCTGCGCGTGTAATGCCACATACTGTATATACTGGAGAGATGCTTAAAACAACGGATAAGTAAAATTTCTGAATTACAAATAGCTTAAGTTACGCGGAATTTTGGGAGTGAGTCCAATTTGCTCTGAGTCTGGCCCTATGAGGATAAAAGAATACTGCCTTCATCAGTAAAATGGTTTATGCTGTAGTTACCCAAAATTACTTTTGATCTACTGTATGTTCCTCTCTTGTGCCATTTCACTGATGATGGAAATATTCCAAATTTGTTTGAATCTTTAGCCTAATCTTTAATGAAAAACATCAGACTTACTGCACTTTATATTAGCCTTGAACCTCCAGCCAGAGACCTCAAGTCATTTACAGGGTTAGCTGAACTGCTATTAACTGGTATTGGATGCATTAAAGTGTTTTTTAAAAGTGTTAAGACCCCAAAAATAATTAGTCAGTCATTATGTAATGCTGTGCTTAAAGCATTCCAATTCAGTTTCTTATAAATCTTTGTGCTCCCCATTTAATACATTTCTAATGCTGGAATAGGTCAATACCCACCTGTTAATTTGCCTTTATTGTTTGTATGGTGATCGGTCTTCATCAGGCATGCATTAAAAAGGCAAACGTTATTGCACTGTGCTTAGACAGCCTGTTGCGTGTGTGTGTGTGTGTGTGTGTACAATTTTGGCACGTCTAATTCTGGCACTGGAGACAAAAGCATATAGGTGATGGAGACCATGAGTCCACAGGCAAGCCTGTGCCACCAAACCCTGTTGCTTCAGTCCTCCAAAATCAGAGCTTTGAGAATTGTTTGGAACAAAGCAAATGACTCAGTTGTTGGCACACGTACCTTTCTGCATTCTCTCACGTGAAAATGCCATACAAGCACAGCTGCATGAGCTCTCCTCACCAAAATGTCCAAAACTTGCACCTGCACTTTTGCACTGCGTTTGGGGTTTGCTTTTACAAAGCTCAGGAAAAATGCCATTTTTGATGATGCATCCTCGTCTCAGCACAAGCTTGACTGATTCTCTTCACAGCTTCCCTGATTTGAGCTCATTTTCTGTTCCTTACAGAAGCTGGGGCCAACTAACACGTTACATTTTGTCGTCAGAGACGTCAAGAAGGTGAGCTGATGCATCCTTTTTAGGAGAACTTCCATGTAAACTTGCAACTATGGCTACGTTCACATTACAAGCAATTGTGGCCCAAATCCGATTTTTTTGCTCTCATGTGACACAGATCTGATTTTTTCCTCCGTGAAACCCTCCACATGGTGGCCCCACCACTCCTGACTCCTCTCCCGCACCCGCACCCCTATCTCCACAGAACTACCAGCAATAGCTGCTAATACAGCTATAGCTATGGCTTGGGCCTCAACATATTACGAATTGTCATCCGACTTCCGCAGCAAATCATTCGGGAGATGAACACTTGCACTGCTATTTCATTCATTTTGTCTGGCTCGCAAATCTGATGTTTTTGTTGCTCCAACACGCATGTGGGTCATGTGTGTTACGTTATTTGTTGCATGTGGGGCGTTTCAGGGCAGAGATCCCTTCACACTGATGTCAGATATGGGTCACTTACAAACATGAATGTCAACAGTCAAGGCAGAAAGATCGGATCTGGGGAAAAAAATCAGACTTGAGCATTAAGCCCAGTAATATGAACATTTTTAGTTACCATGTAATGGAATTTTAGATTTAGATTATAAATTATTATCGTCATTACCATTTATCATAGTGGTATTATCGTCATTACCATTAATCATAGTGGTATCATTCATTTGGTGTTTGCCCTTGACTGGAGCAACAAAAAGAGATTTGCAAGTTACAGGACACTCACACACTGCAAGTTACAGGACACTCACACACTGCACATTACAGGACACTCACACACTGCACCGTTACAGGACACTCACACACTGCACGTTACAGGACACTCACACACTGCAAGTTACAGGAACTCACACACTGCAAGTTACAGGACACTCACACACTGCACGTTACAGGACACTCACACAGCAAGTTACAGGACACTCACACACTGCACGTTACAGGACACTCACACACTGCACGTTACAGGACACTCACACACTGCACGTTACAGGACACTCACACACTGCACGTTACAGGACACTCACACACTGCACGTTACAGGACACTCACACACTGCACGTTACAGGACACTCACACACTGCACGTTACAGGACACTCACACACTGCACGTTACAGGACACTCACACACTGCAAGTTACAGGACACTCACACACTGCACGTTACAGGACACTCACACACTGCACGTTACAGGACACTCACACACTGCAAGTTACAGGACACTCACACACTGCAAGTTACAGGACACTCACACACTGCACGTTACAGGACACTCACACACTGCACGTTACAGGACACTCACACACTGCATGTTACAGGACACTCACACACTGCACGTTACAGGACACTCACACACTGCAAGTTACAGGACACTCACACACTGCACGTTACAGGACACTCACACACTGCACGTTACAGGACACTCACACACTGCACGTTACAGGACACTCACACACTGCAAGTTACAGAACACTCACACACTGCACATATACACAGCAGACACTACAGAACCCGCACGGCAGCCGGACACCCACAATGCGCCTAGCTGTCAGTTCCATAAATGTCCGTCTGTCCATCAGGGTGCTGGAGATGTTTCGATAGTCAACCAAAGTCAATCATTTCCTCAAGCTAAGACATGGATAAAGACTTTTTACAATAAATGACAAGACATGATGTTGCAGGGAAACCTCCCCCCCGATTATCAAATCACCCTGATCGACATCGGGCTGGTGCTGGAGTTACTTATGGGCGGGGCTTATCGCTGCAACTACACAAGGAAGAGCTTCCGCTCACTCTACAACTACCTGTACGGCCTGAAACGGGTGAGTGGTGCCTTCTCTCGCAACGCTCTTGAGTACGACTTTTATTAGAAAATCAAGCTTTCTGTATAACATGCTGGATCTAAGATAACTGCTGTCAATTTTTCTCTCTTGTTCATTTGCAGCCAAAAGCTCTCAAACTCTTGGGAATGGAGGTGAGCACCTAGGGTCCCCAAGTAAACAACATTTCTCTTATTTCCAGATCCCTACACCTCAGTACAAAAATCAAACTTTTAATTATAAAGCACAACTGAAAAGCTTTACAAAAGCAAAGCATGTGTTTGTGTGTGTGTGTTTATGTGTCTGGAATAAATATTAGGTTCAGTATGTGCAAAAATGTGCACACTGATCTCAACTGCCCTCAACATGTAGCTTGAATAACATTTGTTCGAAGGTCCATAGAATATTACATATGTTTGAAGGTAACTGTGAAGAATATGTTGCTGATCACATCCAATAGACTGTAAGGTACAATGTATAAAGAACCATAGAAATATCCCTATAAAAATACAACTTGGCGTGGATTGAAGGTCCATAGAATATTACATTCCTGCCATGACTTCTGTGATGGCAGGAGACGTTTTCCACAATGTCAGCCTCTGTTCATCTTTCTATCACCCCTCGACGATGACTAACTTTGTGACTCTTTCCCCAGGACGATGATCCGCGCCCTAAGGGCAAGAAGAAGCTGAAGAAGAAGAAGGAGGAGGAGATTGACGTGGATGTGGACGACCCCGAGGTCAGCCGCTTCCACTACCCCTTCCACGAGCTGATGGTGTGGGCGGTGCTCATGAAGCGTCAGAAGATGGCGCTGTTCCTGTGGCAGAGGGGAGAGGAGGCCATGGCCAAGGCTCTGGTGGCCTGCAAGCTGTACAAGGCCATGGCCCACGAGTCCTCCCAGAGCGAGATGGTGGACGACATCTCCCAGGACCTGGACAACAACTCCAAGTGAGCACTTACCCCTCCCTCACCCCCGGCCTGGTGAATGAGCACCTTCTCAAGAATAATGTAGCGATCGTGCTAAGAGGCAAGCCAGGCGGATCTTGACCACGATTCGTTGCTGCTTTATTTGTGCATCTTCAAAGTAGAGAACAGTAAGCGGTATGCAAGACTGACCCCGGGCTTGAGTGGACGGCCCTTCTTATCCCCTCTCAGGCTCTCGGATGCAAATTACAGTGCCAAATTCTAGCTAGCTACTTACTGGCTAGTGAACCAACCAATCACAAACATAAACAAACCCAAACATTACAGGGTTACTTCTTGTTTGCCCAGCGGTGGCTAACTAACCATGCTAACCACCACAACAATATCAACATTACAAACACAATTAGAAGAATGTTTGATGACAAAAGCTGAGCATTCAGCCCAACGATATGTACGAGCAAACACTTTGAAGAATGTACTTTTGCACAGACGTATAACAAAATAGTACACTAGTAAAAACAGTATTACTGTAAAAATGTGTGAATCTAGTTTGAACAATTAGGGCCTGATTTACTAAGACCTTTAGCAGGTGCAAAACCATTAAGCACACGCAAAACCAATAACATGACCAATGATTGCTCAGGGAAGTTGTTTTGCACCAATCAATGGTCATATTATTGGTGTTGTGTGTGCAAAATAATTTTGCACCCGCTAAAGGTCTTCGATCACAATGCACATGTGCCTGTGTGAAAAATATATACATCTACTAATGTATAATTATGTAAACTTTAATTATACCTCAAGCATTCTAAAGTATAACATAGTATACTACAAGTATACTTCAGAGAACTGTTTTTTCACATGGTTGGAAATAGCACTTCCAATCCTATAAGTGTTTGAATTTGGTTGCTTTCACACAGCACTTTTTTCACTTTGACCTGCTTCTAGTAAATCCTGAAACAGTCCACTTCAGGGAAGCGCCATTTCCAGCCCAGAGAATGAATACAAAGCAGAGTATGCCAGAAAATTGTAGTGCCACAGGTGACGGTCATGTTCTTACTTTTCTGACCTTTACCCTTTGAGGAACCATGAAGCTTTGTTAGCCGGATTTTGCTTGTTTGTGCTGCAGAGAGTTCGGGCAGCTGGCTTATGAACTGCTGGACCAATCCTACAAGCACGACGAGCAGGTGGCCATGAAGCTGCTGACCTACGAGCTGAAGAACTGGAGCAACTCCACCTGCCTAAAGCTTGCCGTGGCTGCCAAGCACCGCGACTTCATCGCCCACACCTGCAGCCAGATGCTGCTCACCGACATGTGGATGGGCTGCCTGAGAGTGGGCAAGAGCCCAGGCTTCAAGGTACTGCCTCAGCAAAACAGGGCCAATCAGCTGACTCTGCCCCTGACAGGAAGCAGGAAGTTAGCAAAGCAGGGCCAATCAGCGGACTCCGCCCCTGACAGGAAGCAGGAAGTCAGCAAAGCAGGGCCAATCAGCTGACTCCGCCCCTGAGAGGAAGCAGGAAGTCAGCAAAGCACGGCCAATCAGCTGACTCTGCCCCTGACAGGAAGCAGGAAGTCAGCAAAGCAGGGCCAATCAGCTGACTCTGCCCCTGAGAGGAAGCAGGAAGTCAGCAAAGCAGGGCCAATCAGCTGACTCTGCCCCTGACAGGAAGCAGGAAGTCAGCAAAGCAGGGCCAATCAGCTGACTCCACCCCTGACAGGAAGCAGGAAGTCAGCTAAGCAGGGCCAGTGCCAGCTCTCCCGGTGTCACTACCCAATCCTTTTGGCCTGCCTAAACCCTTCTGATTATTGCTAAGATGCTGCACTCTGAAACCTGACAAATTAGGCCACATAAGCACTCACAGACTCAACTGAAGCACTGTGCTCTCTCACTGAATAATGTCTCTCTCTGCAGGTGATTCTCGGCATCATTTTTCCACCCTCGATTCTACTCTTGGATTTTCGGATCAGGGAGGACACGCCGGACCAAGGTTCTGGTGAAAAAGTGGCGGGAAAGGAAAAGGAGGATGACAACAAATCCAGCAAGGTGCCGTACCCACTGTCACGCGGATGTACCAGAAGACAGAGGCAGAAACACAGGCATTCTCCTCACAACATGCTGTACATTAGCGCGACCTGCTAAGCGCTGGCACACGGTGCTATAACGTGCCCTGCGGTGTCAGACGCACGTGCTGGTGCATCGCCCTTGGGGGGCTTATGTCAGCAAGGCTGTGACTAATCGCTAATCCTTCCTGAATTTAGCCAACATTCTGAACAATTTATCTCCTCTTTAACAACTACAAATACTGTTTCTTTATTCTTAAAAATATAAAATGCATCTGAATTTATTAAAATTATTCTAATTCTAATATACTGTTACAGTGCTTTTGTTTGTGTTTTTGGGCAGTACATTTACTGAATGCATTAACGTAACTGCCTATGTAGGTAACCACAAGCAATAAAATGCATGAACACTTTTCAATACTGTACCTACCATGTTTTTCAGGATGGTGCTGGTGACACTGTGTCCAAGAAAGGTGATGAAGAGGAAGGCAGCATGCTTATGAAAATTCCCATTGGCATGAAGATTTATGAATTCTATAATGCGCCTTTCACCAAGTTCTGGTTCAACACTGTAAGTGAATTGTCGTAGTGTCTCATAATTACTTGCTTTTTTGTGTACAGTGAAACAACATACCGCCTAAAGGATAATATATGTTTGGGCTTATGAAATCAGTGTAATCATTCCATTGGTTGTTCATAATTCAAAATGCTCAAATCCCACAAAAAACGGCTAGTAAAGCTCTTAGCGTGTGCCCTATAAGGTGTCCCTCATCTGGTGCTCATGAGGTGTCATTCTCAGTTGTCTTTTTCCCTGGGCAGATTGCATACCTCATGTACCTGATGCTGTACAACTACATCATTCTGGTCAAGATGGAGCGCTGGCCCTCCCTCCAGGAGTGGACAGTCATCTCCTACATCTTCACTCTGGGGCTGGAGAAAGTCCGAGAGGTATAGATGATTACCTCACCTAATCAATCAGTTGTCACTTCAAATCAGTGAAAGGATACATGAAGAAAGGGAGGGAGGACACTAATTCATAGTATTTATCTCTGAGATCTTTACTGTGGGACGAGAGAAAGAGCACTTACCTGATACTAGAAGGCACATGAAAATAACACTTGGATGTACCGGGCATTTATAATGTATACTGGGGGGTTCGAGGATGTCAGGGAATGACTGGAGGCCACTGAGTTGTAGCCTATCATTTGTCCACTCTGTAACCGCATAAGGACAGCACTCGAGTAGCCTACTGTTTGGGTTATTTTGCCAAAATATCTCTAGGAAACAATGTGTCAATGTAATTTTCTAACATAGCCTAACGTTACTTATTGCGCGAGGCATCTCTGGGGTAAGACCTCCAGCGCCCAGCATGTACTAGGTTGACCTAGTCTTGTTTTTCTATTTTCCAGGAGCTATTTTCTAGTACATAATGAATTCTGTGGGAAAACTGGCAATTTGTTTAAAGTCCTAATTGGACATGCAAAGAAAAAGAAACATGAAAATGACAAACTGTAAAACTGGGACCACTGGAACACTCGCCTTTCAAACACTACCCATTCAAACACTACCCAAACAACTGAGCAACAGCACAGCACACCAACGCATTAGAGGCATCCTAAAAGAGAATACGAGTGCGGTGATTTCGGGTGAATCTGGGGGTTTGTCACAGGGTAACGTGGGTAACGGTTTCTGGCTCATCAGATCCTGATGTCGGAGCCTGGGAAGCTGAGGCAGAAGATAAACGTGTGGCTGCAGGAGTACTGGAACATCACGGACCTGGTGGCCATCTCCACCTTCATGCTGGGATTCCTGCTGCGCGTGCAGAACGAGCCCTACATGGGCTACGGCCGCGTGATCTACTGCGTTGACATCATCTTCTGGTACATCCGCGTACTCGACATCTTCGGCGTCAACAAGTACCTGGGCCCCTACGTCATGATGATTGGGAAAATGGTGAGAGTTAAGACTGCTATGCTGTACTTTGCATTTCCCAGATGACCGTCCTGCCATACTGTGTGTCTCCAAGATGATCAATACGGTGTATTTTGTGTCTCAAAAATGATTGACATGCTGTACTTTGTGACTCACAGATGATTGACATGCTGTACTTTGTGACTCACAGATGATTGACATGCGATGCTTTGTGTCTCACAGATGATTGACATGCTGTACTTTGTGACTCACAGATGATTGACATGCTGTACTTTGTGACTCACAGATGATTGACATGCTGTACTTTGTGTCTCACAGATGATTGACATGCTGTACTTTGTGACTCACAGATGATAGACATGTTGTACTTTGTTACTCACAGATGATTGACATGCGGTGCTTTGTGTCTCACAGATGATTGACATGCTGTACTTTGTGACTCACAGATGATTGACATGCAGTGCTTTGTGTCTCACAGATGATTGACATGCTGTACTTTGTGACTCACAGATGATTGACATGCTGTACTTTGTGAAGCACAGATGATTGACATGCTGTACTTTGTGACTCACAGATGATTGACATGCTGTACTTTGTGGTGATCATGCTGGTGGTGCTGATGAGCTTTGGCGTGGCCCGGCAGGCTATTCTACACCCCGACGAAGAACCAACATGGCGCCTGGCGCGGAACATCTTCTACATGCCCTACTGGATGATCTATGGAGAGGTGTTTGCGGATTCCATAGACCGTAAGACTAGAATTCATAGTAAGACTCTTTCCTGTTTCAAGGGCGGATGATCAGTTCCCAGTTCCAATCCATTTCCCACAAGAATCAAGAATGCCTCTTTCCCAACATGCCCTCTGGTCCTGCTTCTCCCAGTTTGTACTGAATACGTCCCAGCCCCTTAACTAATCCAGATTTATCACACTGTCCCCTGTTCACTCAACTCCCTCTGGTGGTTAACTTGTGCACACACATATTGGTTTTTACAACAACACAAACAAGGAGTAACAGTGAATCAGGTTGTCGGCGGTTGCATTAATTCGAGACATACAGTTTAATCAGCTAGTGTTAATCAAAAAGAACATATTAATAAAAATGTTCAGAAGCTCCATGTACACTGTTTTTGAATACATTTCAAAAACAGTTGAATACAAAAAAAAAACATCCTTAAATTGCATTTCCTGTTGCTCTTCAATTCATGCCCCATTATCGTACTACTGTATGCTAAAAGAGCAATGCTTGCTTGGTTAGTCAAAAACGTGACAGGTGAGGTACCTAGTACACACTAATATAATACTGTCTTAAAATGTAGTGGTATATTTGGTACAAGACTGCAAGAATATTAGAATCTGGAATATAGAATCTAATGATTACATTGTCACTTTCAGAAAAATTACTGCAGTTGCAAAATTTTAAGAGGTAGCCAAAACATTGGCATACTTTTCATTGCAGGTCGGTGATAGATTTTTTGTAGAGTTCAAATTTCACAGCATTTATGAGCACACAAAGGCAAGACCTTCAGCTGAACTTGCTTTCATTTTGCATTTAGTCTCAAACAGAAGCTAATCACAGGTAATTCAAGATTTCCTGTCCGGTCACTTGCGTTATATTACATTTCACAATTTGGCAGACACTCTTATCCAGAGAACTTACACAGATTACATTTGTATGTATACAACCCATACAGCTGGATATTTTTTAATAAGCAATTCGGTTAATTACATTTCTCAACGGTACAGCTGGGAATCAAACGAGCAATCTTAGAGTTACGAGTCAAGTTCCCTATCATACTTCATTCCGTTTCATACCGCATTCGTCAACATTCTGTGGAGTGAATTTGAATGATATGTTCTTTAATTATCATTCCCGCACCTGAGTGTGGCTAAAATGTTTTCACAGAATGTTGAGTGAACTTAATTGTCACTAAGGGCAGGAAACCAAGAATCTCCCTAATCTTCCAATGATCATCCGCCTGCTAGTATTCTCACATGTGTATTCTCACTGTGCCCCCTTCTGTCAGAAGGAAGGGACTCAACTTGAACCGCCTCATAAATATCCTCTGGCCAACCCAGGTCCTGGAGGGGCACAGACGATTCTGCTTTTTGTCACATTTGATCTCTTAAATGCACAACTGTATCATTTAATATGGAATATGAATTGAGTTGTCTCTTATTTGTGGTAAAATAAAGGGTAATACGCAGCCACCTGTGTTCATTTAGGATCTTAATTGAACCAATTAAGTAATTAAAAGCTCATGTGGTGTTCAGGAATGAAAACCAGGAACATCTCCACTCACCCCTCCTATAATGCAACGAAGCAACCAATCCCTATGCAGTCTGATACAGGGCCAACTGAAAACACCTGTGTACAATCTGGTTGCAAACTTGTATCTGTGTTTTAATGCCTTTTTTCCCCCCTGTGTAAATAAAAATACAGAAAAAAATATATGCAATGGAAATTCTCATATGGCCATATGGCTCCTGAGTGGCCCAGTCTGTAATGGGTCTCGGAAAGAGCCCAGAATGAGGCCTAAAGAACAACACACTGCTAGTTTGAGTTTATTAGTTTGTCATTTATGTCATTAGCTATTGCCAGGAGTACTTGGTGGGACACAATCAGCTTCATCAGCCAGGTTAGGCTACGCATAAAGGGATAGTTTAAAAAAAATAATATTTTCTTTAAACCACCAACTCACGAATGCCCCGATGCCAGCCATTTTAAACCCAGTAGGTCAGAAACTTCTTTAGATAGGCTAGAATGTTTTTTGTCACACACGGAAACTGTCTGGACCAATTGAAAACATACACAAAAACTGAAATAGTGTCAAAAACTCCAAAAAGTAAACTATCCCATTAAGCCAGAAATCAGATTGCAGGATTTGGTTCCTCAGATTGTGATTATTGACAATATCGACAGAATGTCTTCCTTGCGACAGGAAATTATATCTTGTTTACTTGATGTTTGGCTGCTATTTATCCTGCTGTTCTGTGTCCCTTCTTAAACATCCCTGAACCACTGGATATGCCTGTAGTCTACGCAATGGAGATCAACCGTAAGTATCAAACCATAAGAACACAGTGGCCTCTATTAACATAGCTTACAGACATGTTTTTATTCCTAAGGGAATTCCATGAAGCCGTGGGTCATGCTGAATTTTTCAATTAATTTGTATTAAAAAGTTTTATATGAGACATATCCTACCAGTTGTTGCCCAAAATACTTTATAGTCCCAGTGCATAATATGAACTCAAGGTGCACTAAACACAAGAAGAACAAAAAAATATATTATGTAAGGTCTTATGAAGATAAATTACAATGATTGCAGTAAGTTAGTGTGTCTGTGTTTGTGCTGATCCGGTACTTCTGAGGGGAATAATAGTATTTTGTCTGATTTGGCAGCTCCTTGTGGGGACAATTTGTATGATGAAGATGGGAAGAAGCTGCCTCCCTGCATTCCTGGGGCCTGGCTCACCCCCGCCCTCATGGCCTGCTACTTATTGGTTGCAAACATCCTTCTAGTAAACTTGCTAATTGCCGTTTTCAAGTAAGTGATACAATGCTGGTCAGCAAATGATAGCCTACAGAAAATGATAAAGAAATGGGCTCATGTGTGGTACATGAACCTGAGGCACTCAGTGTCCCACATTCCAGGTCAAAAGCGGACCCTGCCAAACTAAGGCAGACCAGCATGCCTTACTGACAAAGCTGGTTTATCAGCACAGCTATTTTCATTAGCTTCATTTGACAAACATAAATCCTGCAGTGCCAAGCTTGGACCGGCAACAAACCAGCATTATCCTTGGAACTTATGCTGGTCTGTCTATGCTATTTATGAGCACGGTAGCCTACACAGTTAGTCACTACACAAACCACCAATTATGGCTCAATTATGATTGTGAAAGGGATTCCCCTTCTGTGACGACGGCATAACGGTCCCTGTCCTTCTTGACAGCAACACCTTTTTTGAAGTCAAATCCATCTCCAACCAAGTGTGGAAGTTCCAGCGATACCAGCTTATCATGACGTTCCACGACCGCCCGGTTCTACCGCCACCCTTCATTATTTTCAGCCACATGTACATCCTTTTCAAACGCATCTCGCGGCGCTGCAAAAAACGGGATGGCGACCCAGACGAGCGCGATCGCGGACTGAGTGAGTCTGGGAGTGATTCAGAATTTAGCCTACATTTCTTTAATGACGAGAACAAGCAATGCACAGTAGCCTGTTAAAAGTCGTGGTGCTGCGAAAATCTGTGTTTATTTTAATATGCAAACTATTTCCTTCTTCAACAGAGCTCAAACTGACTGCAGAGGAGCTAAAGAGTTTGTATGAGTTTGAGGAGCAGTGCTTGGAGGAATATTTTCGCGAAAAGGAAGACGAACAGCAGTCCTCCAATGATGAACGTATTCGGGTCACGTCTGAAAGGTAACTCATTTTCATTCACTGCTTAAGCTATTAGCATAACCTGTACGATTGTAGCTTACAATTTGTGACACAAATGGAAAGCAGTTGATCGTATGTTTCTGCAAATACCACTTTTTCTTCAAAGAGGTAGGCCTAGCTACATTATGGGGATTAATATGATAGAAAAGAATGAACAACATCCACTGTACACATTTCCCTAAATAAGTGATCTATTTCAGTGGTTCTCAACCTTGGTCCTGGGGGCCCCCTGTGTATGTATGCTGGTTTTTGTTCCAACCACAATTACAATCCAAAAATTTTAACAAGCTGTTCATTTTTCTTAATTAGGTGCTTTTCATGTTTCATGGATTATTTACCCTCTTAAACCACATTGTCAGATTCATGCCATGAAGAATACAATTCCCATGTTCCCATTGTGCTTATTGGGCTATATTGCAAATAGATACATAAAGAGGTAACTTTTTTAATTTTTAATTTATTTTTTTAAATTAAAGACTGATTATCAATAGGCTCCTAATTAGGTCGTTGAACACATGTGTTTAAGTTCCTTCAACATTTTTTCCTTAAATGTATTAACACAATGCAGGCTTTGGCTCCTTATCATTTTATCAGGGAGAGGAAGGGGTCAGAGGACCAGACGGGAATCTAAAAGCACCCCACAGCCGTGGGAGCCACTAATAGGAATAAGAGAAATAGAACTAAGGGGAAAATAACCCCTAGCGATCGGCAACTGAAACTACCCCAGAAAATAGGGCGAAAACGACTAGCAAAGTCGAATAGAAAGGAAAAACGAGAAAATGACAAATCCTCCGACTTGGAAGGCTATATTCAAGCCCTAGTAAGGTGGAGAAAAGGAGAAAATAAGAAAAGAGGAATACTCCGGCTCGCTAAACTATACGAGCCCAAATGAGGATGAGAAAAACAGAAAAAAGAGGCAACTGTCTCTGAGAGAACAGATAGGTAAAAGGAAGAACTTCAAAGACCGAAAGAAAAGGGATGACAGATCAAAAAGGATCTAAAAAAAGGGCCGAGGTTGAGAACCACTGATCTATTTCACTTACAAAGTAACTTTTAAGGAATATCTCTAGGCCTATTCCGTTTCATGATATAGGCTATATTTCATGTAATTGAATTCTAGAATGTATTTTTCACAAGCCTCAGCCCTCACACCTTGATACTAGTTTTGCAGCTAATCAGTAGCAGTCCTTCAAATATTAACACTTCAGTTTGTATCATGAACAATAATAGAACTATTGAGGAAAAAAAAGTTAATTCCATTTTAAATGACAACCATGGTAATCATCACCTAAAGAAAGTACCCTTTCTCATCTATGCTTGCGTTATTATATGCTTTGTCTGTCTGCTCCCTCCAGGGTGGAGAATATGTCAATGCGTCTGGAAGAGGTGAACGAGAGGGAACACTCCATGATGGCGTCCATGCAGACGGTGGACCTGAGGCTGGCGCAACTGGAGGAGTTCTCCGGCCGTCTGATGAATGCGCTGGAGAAGCTTGCGGGGGTGGACAAGACTGACCTGTGCCGGACACGCTCGGGGGTGTCATCTTCTTGCGACCACGCCACCCTGCTGCGGCACAGCAGCATCAACAGTGCCGATGGCTACAGCCTCTACCGCTACCGCCTGGACGTGGACGACCGGGGGACGGAAGACAGGGAGCCCGAGGACAGGAAGAGCCAGCTGACCTCAGAGTGGAAGAGCAGCGTCCGCCATGCCCCCAGCGAGTACGGACAGACCTTGGACGTGGTTGCCCCGGGAGAAAGGAGAGTCCACAGCTCTTGTGTGGACATCCTGATCTCTCCCTGTGATCAGGAAACGGGCAAGGATGGAGATGAAGCGAATGCACAGGTGTCAGAACCAGAAGAGGCCACTGCACAGAGCAGCGAGGACACTCTTGACACCGTGCTTGCAGTCAGGGGTGGGGCCATTGAAAAGGCCAAACTGGAGGCCACCATCTCATACCCACTGGAGAAGTCGAAGGCCCTGAGGTACTACTCATCTGAGGCCATCGCCGTTGACCTGTCCTCGACAGGCACGGCGGCTAAGAGCGCCATTGTCTTCACGCCAGCCCAGGGCACAGACGAGGGCTGTTGGGCCAAAGACTACAGTGCCCTTGTGGAGCACGCGGCTAAGTCTCCAGCAGTGGGCCGGTGGACAACGTGCTTCGAATACAGAGTCCACCCTTCCCTCTTTGGCCACCCTCCAAAAGTGTCTGTGATGAGGCCTCCGGATGAGCCTCCCGACGCAAATGAGGTTAAGGAGCCAGCAGAGCTGGACATGAATGGCGGGGAGGGCCAGGGGGACTCGACGGAGGATACACAGAAGAGAAGAGATGGTGAAGACCAGACCGAAGACAGGAAGAGCCAGCTAGCTCCGGAGCGGCAAGGTAGCCTCCGCCAGGGAAGACCAGAAGGGGAAGAACAAGTAAACGTCAAAGCGGAGGATCAGAGGAGAACAATGAGTGAAGACAAAGGCAAAGAGCTGCCGATATGGAGGATAGACCCAGACTACCTGTTTGTGGCTGATGACAGGATTTACCCATCTGTGAGGTCTAAAAGTTTGAATGCCAACCCCCGCAAGATCAAAGGACAGGGGGACAACATCGAGAAGCCGAGAGCCAGCAGGAGTGTCAGGGACATCGCGGCAGCATGCGAAACCTCAACAAATCAGCTTGAGTCCAAGAGAAAGGCAGGTCCCTACATGAAGAACACAGATGAAACAGACTGCTGATAAAGGCCTCCAAACCCTATGGGTGGCTAAGGATGAAGACACGAGTGTCCACTGTACATTGAAAGAGAAACTGATGTCATTTTATTTTTCCCTCCAGAAATATCAGTGGTGTTCCTAGTACTCTGTACATCAATGAAGTGGAGGCAGGGGTATGGAATATTGAAAACATAAAATGGTTGTATCTATCTAATATTTGAAAGACAATCAAATATTTTCATAATTAATCCCCAAAACTGATATTCAAAATGGCCTGATTGTGTGCACACCATTTTACGATTTAGTGCTGTATGTGTTAAACAGCCCAATAACACAGATTTGTTCAACAATAACACTAGTCTGTTAACTTATAGCCTTTCTAATTGTGTCCACCTACAATGGAGACCACTGGGAAAGCAATGTCTAAAGCAGGCAAACATTTAAGAGCTCTTCAAAGCACAACTGACAACCAATTGGTGGGGTAAACTACTTCTGTAGCAAAAATAGAAAACAAAGTGGGGACAAAAATGTGCAAACAAGGCTGACTTGTACGGTTTCTTATTAAGAGGAATATAATTTGTACTAGATGAATCTTACATGTTTCTTTTTGGGAACTGATCCAAAATCAGTTAGTTACAATTAAAGTGCCACCTACTGTGATGAAACTATAAGAAACTATAGCACAAAAACAATATATGTGCATCAACAGTATGATTAATAAAAACCCCACCAAAACAAGATTTCTTATGCAATCTTTATTTTAGTTGAATGTTGTAAGAAAAAAACCCAGAAAAACAAAACCAACATTCTTTGTAACTTGTTACAACAACAACCAAGTTGGTGCAGTAGAAACACATTAACCAACCGTAACAGTGTCTGCTCAAAATTAAGGACACACATAACAATGTCTTTCAGATCTTAAGTTAATATGGCAAAATCTGTTCAATGGAGTGCCATCACTGTTACATTATCAGAATAGTGCTTTGGCACTGTATGAATATATAGTTGATATGTAGATGCACACATATAAAAAATGATGGTCCCATGAACATAAGAACAAGATGTTATTTTTCTGAAAATTTTAATATGTGGCCAAAAAAGGACACAAGCATAAATTAAATGCAACTCAAGCAATCAGCGTGGCAGGGGTGGGTACCCCTGGTCCTGGAGCGCCGGCGACATTTCTGGTTTTTGTTCCATCTGAGCTTGATCACATGAGTTTGACGGATGATTAAAAGTATGAGCCTGAATATTCTGTATGGTGAAACACTGAGGCCATGACAGCCTTTAAGGCATGACATGACCCCTTTGAGTCAACTTCATCAAAAAGCTTTTGAGTCGGCAACCTTTTCTCAGAAATGGGGGCACTTAAAATACCAAGATGAACCCCTTATTTCCGGGGTTTTGTTGAGAGGATTTAGGAGCACACTCATCCACAGAATTTTGCCACTCATCCGACAATTTCATAAAAACTACAACTTGTAGTACAAGAGCGGGACACAAACTACTCTCTTTTTATTTTTGTTAATTCAATCTTCATTCATAATCTACACTTTGTAACCAGTGTCATATGTAAACTGATTGATATTCCCAATAAAATTTTTAAAAAATATATTACGAACTTCCTCACTAGTTTGGAAAAGGTTTTGCAGGATTTATTTTGCACACTGTTTGCAAAGTGAGGGGACAGGGCACATAGTAGACAGGGGTCTGAGTGGACAGGGCGCAGGGAACGGGGATCAGGGATCGTATTCGGTCACGGCCTGAGTGTCTCCAGCACATGGTCACCTGCATTCATTAAACCGGATTAATTTAAATGAATCCAGTAATGTAGTTAAGTTTGGATGGAGCAAAAACCAGGACCGTCTCTAAAACCCCAGGACCAGGGTTGGCTAACCCTGCAGTAGGCCAAATTGCCTGGGGCCTCAGACCCACTGATCCTTCTGTTTTTGAGTGAGCTGTACATACAGTATGTGGCTTCCTCCTAAGCACAATCATGGCCACACATCACACTGAAATAGCACTTGTGTTAAAACCACTCTTAGACTAATAGCCAAAGCACAGAAGATAGAGTGCAGCTGAAGAGACAGATACTGCTGCAGAGGTTTTGTAAACAACATGTAATAACTGCTTTTTATGAAAACATAATTAGAAAAAAGGGAAAACGTGTAGCCAGATCATTCCCTGCCTACACAAACAACATTAAAAATAGTAAATATGTTAATATAAAACTAAAAAATAACAAGGTTAAACAGTGACACATTACATTTCATTTGTTTAGTTTACAGGAAATTCAAGCATGCATTAAGTGGTTTTCCTATGGTTTTCCTCTTCCACACACACACACACACACACACACACACACACACACACACACACACACACACACACACACCACACTCTCTCTCTTTCTTATATACCACATATACTACAGATCGCAGAATACCCCTTTTCAGTCCTCAATGATAGGAAAGTGTATGAGTCCAGTTTTTAGTCTACATAAAAATATATAATTATGAGAAACATTAATACACCAAGGTCACAGCAGTCTTGTGGTGCTGCTGTGTCAATAAGCACTTGTATGGAGACCTGCTCTCGATTTTTGTCTCAGGACTGACCCTTGACCTTTGACCCATGACACACAGCATCACCCCACAGTCCCAGGTCAAAGCCATTACCAGTGGCTGGAAGGCAGACACCTTCTGCTAGACGCCGACAGCAACATGCACGTCACGTCACGTCACGTCACGTCCCGTCAGTCACGCCCCTAAAAAACACGTCCAGTAAAAACGAACGCCTGTCCACTTTCGTTTTGAGAAGACATTTAAAAGTTGAATGTAACTGTTGCATCCTTACCCGCTGGCCAGTTAACTCTGTGTTCAGTTTTCACATGCTTTGGTGTGTTGTCGGCATCTATGGTACAGGGAGATTTATGGTCTGGAAGACTGAGCCGAAGCAGGAGGGCCCTGAAGCGTATTGCACATTTATGGTTCCTGCAACATAGCACGTCTACAAAACCCTCACTTCTCCAATAAATCAAAAATACTCCTAATCTCAAACATAAAATAAACACACTTCCTTCATTTGACTTGTGCAACTGACACTTTTGCTCAAAGCGCAAGATAAGGGCTTCCTTCCACTCCTCTTGTGACGTCGTTTAGCTTCCTGCACAATTTGCCCTATAGGCATATCCTTCCTTTAGACCTGATTTAAGGCTAGCGTGAAATAGGGAGACTGCAATGTTTCAACAGAAAATTATTAATCCAGTAAAAGATGTAAACTGTCTCTTCCCAGTGTTCATAAAATTCCATAAGATATCCTGTGAAACCACACATTAAGGTTAACACATAACTGGCCTTTGATTCCAGAACAGTAAGAAATGAATAAGACGTTTTGAACATGTGAAAAAGACATGGTAAAGGCTCTTCATTTGAAATGAAGCATTAAGAAATTAAGACATCCGTTGCTGCACATCAATACAATTTGGTCAGCTTTAGTTTAAAAAATAAAAAAGCACAATGTAGGGCAGGGGTCTTCAATCTTATCCCGCAAGGGCCGGTGTCGGTGCGGGCTTTTGTTCCAACCAAGCAGTTACACACCTGATTCTACTAATTAATCACTAGAGTCTTTGCTAAGGACCTTGATTAGTAGAATCAGGTGTGTAACTGCTTGGTTGGAACAAAAGCCCGCACCGACACCGGCCCTTGCGGGATAAGGTTGAAGACCCCTGATGTAGGGGCTACACACAAACATGTTTGCACACACACACACACACACACACACACACACACACACACACACACACACATTCGTAGCAGTATGTTCTGCGTTACATCCTGTTCCCCCCTCTGCCTGCTCATTGGCTCGCTGGTTTGCGCTTCTGAAGTGCACGTGCCGCCCTGTGTGGTTTCCTTTGCTAAATGCATTCGGGGGCTCCGGTCACCACAGCACGCAGAACCCAGTCTGCAGGCAGGGCGTAAAAGGCCAAACGCCGTGGACAAAGGGTAACATATCCTGCCGTACGGGGGGGCTCCGCTGCCGTTCCAAATCGCGCCTGTCCCTCAGCTTCGTCCTGCCGATCCGAAGGCAGCATTGGCTCCTCCCGCCACGTCCGTGGAACGCCAGTGTTCCTCGCAGGCCGAGTGCGATAGCGTGCTTTCACAGAAGCAAGGAGCGGGCCGTGGCGAGGACACGGTACGGCTGGTTTGGGGGGCGGGGTTTGGGGTTGGGGGTTGGGTGTTTGGGGGTTTGGGGGTTTGGGGGTTGGGGCGGGGTGGGTGGTGGGGTAACTGGGGTTCCGTTACAGCAGCGTGCAGCGGAAGAAGCTGCTCTTCTTGGACCGGTTCTCTGAGATTTTGACCGGCCCTCCTCCCCCGGGTGGAGTGTTGTCATTCTAACAGAGGGAAGAGATGGGCCACAAGCTTTAGCAACAGCACTGCTCCATATTCAGTCAAGCACATACAATTCCTGCACATTACTCACAGAAGTATCTATTCTCACTGATATTCAGCACAAAAGTCTTCTTTCATACTTTCATACCACTATATTTTTTGGGTTTTGGTTAGTAGCATATTTAGTTCAGTTTAATTCTCTGATCTGCAAAGCGATTTCAGATATTACCAGCAGCTAAAGAGTTAAAGTATTTTTTTAAAAGACCTGAGCCAGGTGTGCTTCAGACACACTATATTCCACAGTACTACTCAGCTCAGCTTAAGAGTAGCACATCATCTCCTTACCATGTATGGTCTTCATCACCTAATGCAAACTCACCATCTTTCTGTTGAGTCTGGCCATAATATCCTTGCCAAGTGTGAAAAAGGCCTGTTTTGGAGAGGGGTAAAGTAAATGGTGAATTACACTCACTGAAAGGGTTCTGTTATCACACAAAGTCCAAAAGTCAGAGGCTTCATTAACCAACACCATCTGGGTCAGATACACAAATATCCAGCTCGACAACATACTGTAGCCTTTAAGTCTCAATATGAATATATAAAGTCAAACACGCTACCCGCTAAAATGCAGACAGCTAGTCTGCATTGAACATGGAGCTGAGGGTAATTATGTTAATTTGTAATTAACTCCCAAATTAACATAATTCTCTACTTCTATCCAAATGCTTTCCACTCTTGTCAAATTTACAAATGAAAGGATTCGGAGAATGCGTGAGTCATTAATATTTGATTCGAATCATAATACGAGTCCTCTCATAATTTTCTTGTGCAGTGTTTGAGATGTGTGTAAAACTTCAAGATGTGGAACCGGACATGTTAATGAAATGTAACAATAAGGACTCCTGCTTTGCCCAGCAATGAGGGCATGCTCTACACAGATGCAAATTTCCTAATCTTATACATTTACCCAGCTGTTACCCATTCTGTACAATAAGTTGATTGGATAATAGGATACACAATATAAAACGGCTGGATAAAAGGTTATATTTGATGAATGATGAATTGATGACAAGTGCTGCTTTATTTCCATGGTTTTTTCTCACCTCTTCCACATTAATGCTGGATTTCGCACTTGTTTCCAGGAACTTTATCCCATAATCTATTGCTAACTGCAAAAAAAGAAAAAAAAACCCGGCACATTGAAAAGAAAAACAATGTGTTTAGCATAACTGAAATTGCATGCTTTTTTCATATCTAGTATATCACCATAAGCATAGCGTCATATTAAGAAATTCTAAAATTCAACAAAGGGCTAGAATAACCAGCAGTAAAAAGCAGTGTCACTTGTTATCAAAGTTACTGTAGCAATGCGGAATGCGGCTATCACAGTCGGAACGTGTAATCTGTAGGTCAGAGGTTACCTTCTCTCCTCTCTCCCTGGACACTTGTCTCTTCTCGTTCATGTCACACTTGTTCCCCAGGACCATCCTCTCCACGTCGGACGAGGCGTGCTAGAGGCCGTGAGCGCAGGATAACAGGGGAGCACACACACGCGTTACAAAATAAACAATGCGACACAAGTCACAATAGACGACTCAACCCTCTGTCATTTCAATGCGGTTCAATTCTATTTGCATTGCACTTTTTACAGAGACCCTGTCACAAAGACGGAGAAGACACGATGGGGAAAACTGAGCAAAAGCCAAACGTGAGCCCCAAAAAAATAAGCAAGTAAGGGGGAAAAAAAACTCCCCGGTTGAAAGAAACACTCAAAACTCCCCAATGGGAAGAAATTTAGAGGAGGAAACTGGCTATCGAGGGGGGGAGTGGGGGAGCCCATTCTGATTTCGCAACTTTCTCCTTCGAAAACCGCATGTCCCGTTGCTTTGCATGAACCAATCGTAAAATCTGCAATGCACACATGCTCCAGTGTGTGGCAGCAAAGTTAATGATTTTACTGACTTTACTAGGCTCCTTTCAGTGTTCCCCAACCCTGTTCCTGGAGATCTACCGTCCTGTAGGTTTTCATTTCAACCCTAATTTGGCACACTTGATTCTACTAATTGGCAGCTCAACGAGACCTCTAGCTGTTGAATAAGGTGTGCTTCGTTAGAGTGAAAACCAGGGGTGGATTCCAATCGCTTATTTTATCCGTTCTCTTCTCCACGGTCCGCGCCTGACCCGGAAATCGATCGAGGTTCGCCATCTTTAAGGACATTCCAAAGCGCTAAATGCTCCACGGAGGAGCAAGGAGTGGGGAGCGAGGAGGCTCCTGGAGGATGCTTCAGCGAGGGAACACAAGTGTAGCCTTGGCGGAAGCCTTTTCTCAGAACGCGTGACGTGTATAAATTATCCACCACTCTCGACATCTGCCACGTGGCAGGCACACCCCTACACAAATGCTATTTTACCGTTCCTTTCCATTTACTAAAAAGCACTAATCCATAATGACACTCATTCTTTATAACTAACAAAAGCTAAGTTTGTTCATGAAAAAATAAGCTAAAAAACATTATAGTTAAGCACATAAGCATAATATGACGCTAACGCTTGATCAAGCAAGGACGTTCCATTTGCCTAATGCATGTTGCCTCGATTCCTCCGTATCTGATCCTTGCATCCTTTCCTCGAGTCCTCCGTTGGGCGGAGCTAAGGGGCGAGGAAAGGACGCGGGATGGGATGCAAGGAGTAAAAATAAACGATTGGAATGAACCCAGAGTGCGCTCACTCAGAGGTAGCCAATGGGAGATCGGCCTTCAATAGCACTCACCTCCTCGATATTCCGGATCCAGTTCTTGATGTTATCAAACGACTTCTCATTTGTGATGTCATACACCAGCATTATGCCCTAAGAAATGGAGGTTGCCAAGGGAGACACAAGTCCAAAGATCAGCGAATATATACTCAGGGCACTCAATTTCATGAGAAATAAATTTTATTCCCCACATTTCCAACAAAAGAATACAAATGGCAAAAGCAATTCTGTTCTAAACATTTCCAAAAAGTCCCCCACTCAAACATGAATAAACATCTTCATATTTTCCACACCTCTGACCATGGATACCCATAACATACTGTACTTATTGGTGAAGACATGCCACGATAGGCAAAAGTATATAGATTGTGATGGTGTGTGTGTAGACTGGAGTGTAGGTGTGTGTGTGTGTGTGTGTGTAGACTGGAGTGTAGGTGTGTGTGTGTGTGTGTGTGTGTGTGTGTGTGTGTGTGTGTGTGTAGACTGGAGTGTAGGTGTGTGTGTGTGTGTGTGTGTGTGTGTGTGTGTGTGTGTAGACTGGAGTGCAGGTGTGTGAGTGTGTAGACTGGAGAGCAGGTATGTGTGTGTGTAGACTGGAGTGCAGGTGTGTGTGTACACTGGAGTGCAGGTGTGTGAGTGTAGACTGGAGTGCAGGTGTGTGTGTGTAGACTGGAGTGCAGGTGTGTGTGTGTGTGTAGACTGGAGTGCAGGTGTGTGTGTGTGCGCGTAGACTGGAGTGCAGTTGTGTGTGTGTGTGTAGACTGGAGTACAGGTGTGTGTGTGTACACTGTAGTA